>SNQJ01S0095667.1:2904-14993 GCA_010110895.2 Picea sitchensis
CTTTTGCCTAAACGGTTTGACCCCAGGATTCAAAGGTATCTTGTGATCAATAATGGAAGTGTCATACGTTTTCAACGCATCATAGGACTAGGCGAAAACATATTTATATTGTCTGAGTAAGTCTTTATACTTAACTTTCGCTTTGGGAGGGAGGAACTTCGATATCTTTACCATCCGGGGTTCCTTTTCGGTTCCTAAATCACAGTCCTCCACTTCTTCTGGTTGGGGCTGCAAGGTGGACTTTACAGGTACATCGTTCTGATCAAAAATTCTTTCCAAAGGAATCAATCCTTTGGGGATCTGATTGCTTTTAAGGACCAGCATACAATGATCTGCAATTTTTTCTCGGAAGATTTCAGGTTCATCTCCTTCTTGCATGATCCACATCGAGTCGTTCTGATTTTCTTGGTCAGCATGAGTTTCAGAGAATTCGCCTACTGCTGTAAGGAATTTCTTAATTTGTTCGTCATATTCAAAGACTTTCCAGCGTCGAATATTATCTGGTATGGAGGGTTTGTATCTGATTTCAATGTGATACTTCAGTTTGAAGGTTGTGGGAGGAGAGAAGGTTGAAGCTACCTTTTCCAATGCATCAGCATGCAGATTCTCTGCGCGAGGGATAAAATGGATATTTATGGATGAGAAATTTTTTTCCATAAGATCCCAAGCACAATTTCTATACGCTCTTAGTATGGGATGCCTGGCTAGATACTGTCGGTTTACTTGTTTTACTATCAATTCTGCATCACCATACACTTCCAAGTTTTTTATATTTAGCTTTTTGGCAGCCTCTAATCCTAAGATCAATGCTTCATACTCGCATACGTTATTAGTGTAATCTATGTCCCACTGAAAACAATAGGAGAAAGGAACAATGAACTTACCTTCAGGTGCCACCAAAAGCACTCCAGCACCTGCCCCTTCAGAAGACGAAGCACCGTCAAAATACATTTTCCAGACACCAGTATTACACAGATCTTCCGTCATGGGGTTTGACTCTTCTTGCTTTGTATCGATTTCCTCTAGGCAACCATCCATACCATCATCAAAAGACAAGATGCAATTTCCCAGATCTTGGTCTGCAATGTAAATAGGGAAGTTGTGCGGGTTTTGAGGATCACTGACCGTATATGCTAATCTTGTTTCTTTGTATAAACGTGTAAACTGACCACCAAACACAGGGATTGTGGCATAATTCATGTCTAACTGAAGAGAACCCCCCAACTTGGCTCCCCATGACCTAGATAACAACATGCCATACTTAGGGGGAATATCGACGATAACCACATCCATCAGGATACTCTTAACTGGGACCTGCACCAAGGTAACTACCAGATCCTTTATCATCCCCATGCATTTAACCTTCCTCGAATCAAAAGAGTACATATTTCCATAAGGTCTTGTGATCTGGAGACCTAGTTTCTCCATTATAATCTTGGGCATAACATTATGAGAAGCTCTGGAGTCTAACATACAATTATGTAGCAACTGGTCATATATGTTCAGGGTGATATAAAAGGGAGCGATGTTGTCTTTGGACCCTTCAAAATGGGGACCAAAAGTGATGTTAGGTCTATCATCTTCCAAGTTTATGACATCGGACTGTCTTTCTAGCTCAGAGACACCTATCATTTTGGTAATTTGTTTGCGATAAACAGGGTTTTTCGCTAGTTCCACCAAAGGTATTGGTATCTTAATTTTGTTTAACTCATTTTCAAAACTAAAAGTTCCGCTCACCTTGTCTGTTTCTTTGGTTGAGACCTCCGAATTCTTCCTTTCTAACTTATTTGTCTGGACAGATTTATCATTCATGGTCCTAGTTGAAGACGTAGCTTTATTTACAGGTTTGGTTGGCTGTGTTTGAGTTCCAACTATTTCCACCTCGGACTCTTGAGTGCTTACTCTTCTAGTTTTGTTGTTGGGTAGTGGGGTCTTGTCCGAAGGAGGCTCATAAGTTTGGCCTCTTTGAAGGATCTTCTTGGGTTGAGTCATGGAGGTGAGATTATTCTTAGATCTTAGATTGTACTTTGGTTGAAAATCAGCCATCATTATCTCAGTTTCTGATTGAGATTCACAGATCTCGGTGTGATCACCCTCCTCACTCTCGTTTGACGGCTTTAGCTTATTTAGATATTTTTCGTAGTCTTCACGAGTCAGATATGGTTGACTACATTCATCACCGAAGTTGGTGACATCATTATCTGAATCCTCAAAGTCTTGAAAATCATTAGCTCCTATAAAAATTTCATTCTTCAAGGGAGCTTGTATTTTTTGATCCTCCTTTTTTATTTGTCCTTGTTGATTAGGAGGGTTTTGATTCCTCTTGAAATCTTTCTTGGGGTAAGAGTCAGCCTTGGCCTATTCGAGTTCCATTTTGGATATTTTATTTGACAGTTCTTTGATCACTCTAGCCATATCGTCCACCCTATCGTCTGAGGATCTATTGTACCCTGAAGGACCCGCGTATTCTATGAATCGTTGGTCTCTCAGTTTCCAGTCTCTACTCTAGCCTTAAGTTTACCAGAAGCCATCATATTAGAATCTATCTCTATCGCATCGTCCTGCATACAGTTTAAGGTGGCTCCCCTTCTCTCTCGCAAAAGTAGTGCGAAATCTGACTCAAAAGCTACGGTGAAAGTCACTTTGGCCGCGGGTTGAGAAGGTTTGACTTCAGCTAGGATTTTATTGTACAGCTTGTTGAATCTCAGAATGAATTCCATGACTATTTCTAAGTTCTTTTTCTTCAAAGACCCAAATTCGGTTAGATAATAGAGATGGTCCTTTTGCTCGCCCCATTGTCTGAGGAAAGCATCTTCCAAAGCATCATATGAAGGGATAGAAGCTGCAGGTAGGCTCCGAAACCAAGTTCGGACCTGACCTTCAAAAGTTTGGACAAGGAGTCTCGAATATACATCCTTGTGCTCGATACTGAAGATATCTGGGAATTGGTTGAAAAAATTAATATGTTTGGCCGCAGTCAGATCCCCCTCTCCGGTGAATTTCGGTAATTTTTTTATGTAATTTTCTGGAAGATCGTGTAGGGGGATGGGCAATACTAATGGAGCGTATCTGGCTGCGACTTTCGCAAAAAACCGTGGAGGGGGTGCAGGCCCTTGACCTCCACCTCCTCCTAGAGGGCCACCTCCACCTCCTCCTAGAGGGACACCTCCCCCTCCTCCTCCGATAAACCCTCCACCTCCTCCTATAAACCCTCCACCTCCTCCTCCGGAGGCTGCCATCGTTGTTTGTGGAACGTTATAAAGGGGATTTTGGAAAATTAAAAGGGAATCTTTATTTTCTTCGCAAAGAGGAAAGTCTGGTGAGGGGAGATAAGGAACGCGAGGACTCGGTTCCTCGGATTTGCACGAGACGGACTCGGGAAAACCAATGGGTGTGAGAAATGAGTGCGTGACACACTCTTCATAATGTGGTGAAGTTGGGAAATTCAACTGAAGGAGATATGGTATTTTAAAAGTCGATGAACTTTCGAACGGGCCCTTTCCCTTGTGTGATAAGGGGATTGTTGGATGGATCTCACTACTAGTTTCGGAGCAGAATGGCGTTGAATCTTTAGTGCCAAAGTGAGGACTGAGCGAATTTGAGGATTCAAAGGGACTCTCAGCCTTCAGTGATGGGTTTCAGGTTTGTAAACCGAAGCGGTTGGCTTAAAAGAGCCTCTTGCCCTCAGAATTTTTTCAGGATTGGTAACAGGCGTAATCTGCGTACCATCCAGGTTTTGCCTGGTATTCCTTCGACCGAATGCCAGTTTATTTCTCGTGGAGTCACCAAGTGAAAGATGAAAATCCTTAAAAGGTGTGTACTCTTTGTTAACTATCAAAGGGTAACACTTTCAATGAAAAACAATTTGTCGTTTTCCTAGGGAAAAAGATTTCGTAAATTTGGTCCCCGACAACGGCGCCAGAAAGATGTTGTTCCTAAGTCTGTACTTAAGGCTCAAAAAGTATAGTGTCAAGGCATCCGAAAGAGGTTAAAATATGGAGAAGGGAGAAACGTCAATCTTCAGAGAAGGGAACTAAGGGAGATTTCTTCGTTGGCACTGTCTGGCTTCGAACTGTTCTTGGATAGTTATGTCTCGTTCAATGGCTACCCATGATTGTTCAAGATCGGCCCGGTTAGTCGCCGTTTTAAGGATGGTATCGAAGAATTTTAAGGCAATGTGTGTTTGGTTTAATAGTCCGGGTTCGACGTTAGGTTGAGTTGGTACAGGAACTATCATGGGGGAACATCACAGGTAGGCAGAATTTTGAGAAAGGTTAAGTGCTGTCTCAGTTTAGTCTTATAAAAGAGAACTTACGGTTGCAGAATTGAAATATGTATGCAAATCTAAGGCTCGTTCCCGTAACTGTATTATATTTTAATAAAAGGTGTGAAATGAGAGAAAAACAATGAGCCGTTTACAGTGTAAGGTTCCTACCAGGGGAAAATCTCAAGACATAAATGGAAGAAGAAAATATGCAAGAAAATAATCAATGTAACACAGAATATATGTAGAATTCTGAAACTGTAGATTGGTCTTACATCGCTGATAGCTGGTGCAGAGGAAAGACAATAAAAAATTACAGAAAACCCAAATTCATTCGTTATAGTAGTGGTCGTACTAAAGTATAAGGAAGCACATCAATTACGAATATGAATTGAAATGGAAAAATGAGAAACAAGAAAGCAAACTTGTAATACAGTAGTGACGGAATTGAGAATCTCTAGATCTACTTGTATTAAATCTCAATGTAAAAAACTCTCTTTCAAAACTTCAAAAAGGGTCCAGCCCTGTTTATTTGTTTATGGGATATATTTATACAATTTTTACAAAACAGACAGAATCTCAACAGTCGCAAAATTTCGGTTATGACCGAGACGAGAGAAATTGATCCATTTCGCCTACTCTGTCTTCACTTGGTGGCAGGTGTTTGTCGTCGTGTGGACTCGGTGAAGACGATGCATCTTTCCACTAGCTGGGATATGATCCGTGATGGTTCTGCTTGATATTTGGCCTCGGCGAAGTAACATTCTCGGGCTAATTGCTGCAACTTGTCTTCCATTTGTGAATTGATGATGTCGAGGGCACTTAGTTGCACACTGGGTTTGATCATGTATTTATCAACTTGGACTATGTCCACCATATCCATCTGAGAGATATCAGCCAACTCTCTTTCTTCCTTATCTTTCAGATCAAGTGAGGTCTGTTCCACATTCATTTGCATCAATGCTTTGACATTGCCTCCGTTGTCAATGCCCAACAGCTCACCGTCAATAGAATTAAAATCTTCTTCGAGGGAGTTGGTTATCTTTTGGGTTTGTTCCTTTCGCAAGGCCATGTTGTGCTCCCAATCCTTCAACAGAATATTTTCTCGGGTTTGCTCCGAGATGGTGAACCTGGGAGTACCAGTCGAAACCTGGTTTTTAGTGGCTATTACCACCTCTTGGAAGGCGACCTGAGCTGCTCCTACATCCCTTTCTTTGGCCGATAAGTTCTCGGAAACTTGATGGACCAAGAGACAGTTTTCCCGAATCGCCCCCACCTTGGTGAGGAAATTTTGCTATGTCGAGGAGATTCTTCCCCGAATCTCAATCGCTTGGGACTTAAATATCCTGATGTCTATCATTTTGCTCTCGGTGATTTCTACCCGAGCCTGCAGCTGTTCAATCAGACTCCTCTGTTGGCTCGCCTTCGTTCGACCAACTCAGACCATCAACTGTGCTTTATCGATCTTAGCTTTGAGCACCTCTATTTCATTTTTGTCGGCCAATCTGGCCTGTTCTATTTCCATGCTAGCCTGACCTTTAGCGTTCTCCACGGCTATGGCCAATCTAGCCTCGAGGGTCCTGATTAGGCGATTCTTTTGTTTTCAGTTGGTTCTTCAAAATCCCAACTGAGAATTGATTTGTCGAAGCATACGCTCCTAGTGTTCCTGCGATTTCAGTGGCGAGTTGGTCACTTTTCTTATCTTTTCCATCGGTCATGATTTTATATTCGCAGTAGACCCTCCTTCTTAATAGAACTCTCTTTTCACTACAACCTTCCTCTTCTTATCAAAGAATAACTCACTCGGAGGGAGTTCTTCTGCTCTTATGGGCCTCAATTCTTTATTAAATATCCATCCCTCACCTACATTTCCCTATGTCGACTGCAAGGGTGTGACCGAGGTGATGGGTTCTCCGATTTGTTTTTTCGATTCTCTTGGAGTATCGAAAGGATTATGCTTCTTTGGCGGTCCTGGAGTCTTTGTCTCGATCTCCGGCTTCTGTTTCCTTGGCGGGTCCGGAGTCTTTACCTCAGCCTCCAGATTTTGTTTCCTTGGCGGGTCTGGATTCTTTACCTCTGCTTCGGGATTCCTCATTTGTTCCCCCTCCTGGTGTTTTCCAAGGTCAAGAATTGTGTCTTCAGAACCTTCAGCATCCTTCTGTTTCGTCTTGGAAACACCCGGACTCCCACCTCTCAGCACAGTGGGGAGACAACTTCGTCTATGTTCCTGGAACCTCAATACAGAGGCTGTGTCTTTGGGTGCTAAGGATTGGATCCGGGCTAGAACTTCTTCATAAGACCTCACCCCTAGGAAAACGTCATCCGGGGGTGAATTTTCATGCTCAAATCTCTTGAGCCCACAATTAGCTAAATGGTTGCTCACAACCCTCTGTGGATCGTGTTTCTTATATTCGATGGAGACCAAATTTAGGTCTTCTAGGGCTGTAGCCTCGGCTTTGGCATGCCCGAAATCTAATAAAGAATAAGAATTCAGCCGAATGGGAAAAGATGACCATACCTTCTTTGAGTACCCTTTGATTTCTTTACTCACCCCGCCAATTACCGTCTGTCGGGAGACCTCGCGACAAGACAGCTTGTCAGGAATGAACAATGGAAACACATGAGGGGGAACATAAGCCCCAAAAAATCTGAAGTACGAGAACTCTGCCTCCACGTACCAGTCTGCTATTCTACTCAGATTTGTTGCAATGTTGTCTGAGATGCGAGGTGGTGGGTGACCAAAAATGGCGATATGCAGGGGCACCATCACCCAGTTAAAAATTTCATATATGAACTTTTCTACTTTGTTCTCCCATAGTTTGTCAACATATACATGTATGGGTTTCTCTTGGGCTGGAGTCCAACCCCAGCTCATCAATGGGAAAGGTGTTATGGAACATATTGCATCCATAATATATGCGGATATGAAGAATGAGGACGGCCTCCCATTTTCCTTCTGCTCCCGGTACTCTGTGACCCGGTTGGCCAAACTATCCGAAAGTATCTTTGCCCAATTAAAAGAGGAACCTTCTATGGCCCAAAACATTAGAGGCACCCATGCAAGGAGAAAATGCGATGGGTCCTATCTCCCATATAGCCGACATGTCATCATGGCCACATATTTATATTTTGGCTCCAACGAGGCGATTGAATAAACATCGTGGTCATTAGCCCTGAACTTCGCAGCACATGAAACCCAATCCTTTATCAAACCTGGCATGGTTTTATCATACTGGATGCACTCCTTCTCTTTGAATTCCTCCAAAAACTCAGCATCGTATGTGTAGTCAGACGTCGTCGGGAGCTTATACATGGTTTGCATATGATCTAGCCTAAAAGTCTCGACAGTGACTCGTTGCCCGTTCATGATAGTCCTGGTCGATATGTCTACGTGATCCAATGCCCATCAGATCATGTCATAATATGGGAGCAACCATGGTCTGGCTGCAACTCTGTGCATACCAGATTGGACGACTATCTTATATTTGGTGTTGAGATCATCTTTTTCATTTCCGTCAAAGTCGTCTGAATAATCTACCAATTGTGACTGTAGAATGTCCGAAACAAATGACCAGTTTGGGACCGAATCGACACTTCGGGGTGAAGTATCGGAGACGTTATCCGAGCCTTGTCTTGCGAACTCAACATTTTCCTTTACTGCTTTCCGCGGAGCCATAACTGAAGCTTGCGTTTTATCTCTTCTGCGATAGAACTGCGTATACATACAGAATTTAGTTTACTCAGAAGTGATGAGCTCTACGTGCTATGAAAAATGCATAATGAAACGCAACTCTTGCATATATTTGAAAAAATGGTACCTTTCAAAACAAGCCTGTCAATTCGAAATTAGAAATAAATTTATGCCGTAAAAATCCGATCTTACACATAGATTTACCCTATTTTCCCATTAATGTCATAAATTTTGGCGGTTTAAAAGTCAGTTGGCGTATGGAGTGAAAATGATCCTTCGAGAATCGTACAAGCATAGAAACTTGGGATAAGTCTTGATTTAACTTAATTAATCCAAATCTGTCCATGTTAATCAATTTCTCGCTATTCGTTATCTCGTAAATTTTCTGTTAACATTTTGAGCTCGCAACTCCGGAGACCACGAGGACCGAGTTTGGTTTAATTAAAGGTAATCAAGATTTGGGGCTTGATTTATTTTATAATCATTTTATCCTCCATATCGTAACTCGGAACTTTGAGGATACGTTTTTAGGAGATTTATATGTCGAGTTGCGAAATCACGATATCTCGATAATAAGGTTTAATTAGGGTGAAAATAATCTTGAATTAAGTGATTAATTAATCTTGTTATAATTACATCGTGGCTTCGTGGGTCGGGGTTCAGAAGCTATAACTTTTGAAAAAGATAATGCCGAGTGACGAAACGCCGAGAACAACTTTTACCATGGTTAGCTTTTTGCCTTTAGTTCTTGACCTGGGTTATCAAGACAAGACCTCGTGTCCTCGGCCCTCGAGGCTGTAAAAGTAAAAAAATTGGTTTGGCGAACGCCAAGGCGTGAGACCCCAACGACTTCTATTCATGAGTTGAAATATTTTACCCTGGTTACCGTTTTGAGTGAAAATTTTTAGACAACTTCACCACTTCGTGACTCGGGCCGTGTGAATTCATAAATTATAGTATCTGATCTGCGAGATTCTGAAGTAGAGTAAAAAGAGGGAACACTCTTACGAAATGCAGGACTTTCTTCGAGAATAGAAAAACTATGTCTGCTTGCATGATCAAGCTCTTAGAGATCATCGATCTCTCGGAGGGAACAAGAAAACCATCTTTAGATTTTAAGCATCGAAATGAAAATTGTGACGGGTTTAAAAAAATAAAGGGTGGCTCCAATAATGACAATGAGTGAAGTTAGGGATGGAGATCACATGGAGATTTATGGAGATATTCATGGAGATTGTTATGCTATATTGGACATCTTGTTATGAGCACCTCAATGCTATATTATGAGGCCTCACATATGTATTGAAGTGTAAGAGAGTAATGTATTTTATTTGTACATTAACACAATGTGATCTTGATGGATATTATTGTTGTTATGTGATGTGTGTATCATTTGTTGTTTGTTTCTATTGAAACCAACATACTTGGGTATTGAACTTAGAATCCAAAACATGTATTCATCTCCCAAAAGATGTACATTGGAGAACTGTTGAACATATTTGGCATGGTTGATCGTAATCCTCTCTCTACTCCAATGGAATAGAATCTAAATCTAACATCAAAAGAAGATAATGAATTTGATGATGCAAATACAAATAGATAGCTTGTGAGGAGTCTTATCTACCTTATTTTTACTAGACCAAACATTTCATTGTAGTTGGGATTCTTTCTAGGTTCATGCAAAAACCTTGTGAAGGATATAAGTGTGTTGCAAAGAGAGTTCTAAAGTACTTGAAGGGAGCTCAAGACATTGGGCTCAAACACTCTAAGGTGAATGACTTCAAACTAGTTGGACATATAAATTCACACTTTGATGGGGATAAAGAGAATGGAGTGTCTACTTTAAGATACCTCATGAGTCATGGATTAGTTATTATCTCTTGGAGATCACACAAACAATCTGTTCCAGCAAATTACTTTACAAGGGTAGAATATGCGATTGTTGCAGAGGCAACAAAATAGATTGTGTGGCTTAGGAAGATACTAGAGGATTTGTAGGAGAAACATGTGAATGCTAGTCCACTTTTGATTGATAACACTTTTTCAATCAAGTTGGCCAAGAATCCTAGATTCAAATGCACAAACAACCATGAAAGTGCTCTATTAAACAATGGAATGAAATAGAGTACATATAAATACATGAAACTTTGTTTCAAGATCGACAAACTACCTTGATCACACAATCTACTTGGTTGAACAAATATCTCAACCTCACACCAATCTAGGAAGCATCTAATTGGAGAAAATCTCTCAAATTCAACTAGTTCCAACAACTTCCCAAAGACTAGGAGACAGATTCGTACAAATGAACTCTACCTAATTATGAAAAATAATCACAAACACCTAAGATAAGTGGGAGTTACATATTCCAACATAAAGTGAGAACAAGGAAATTACCTACTCTAGTCTCTATTATGGAAGCATGGTTGTAGTGAAAATCACAAAGTTTTGTAAAATACAAAACTAAATTAAAATAAAGACATGGAAACCCTCATGGATGGTAAAAATGATAAATTCACTACCCAAACATATTGAATCAACCTATATTTACTAATAATTAAGAACGAAGATGTGGATCTTTGATTGATTGAAAGATTTTTTTATTCAAAACTGTTAAAAAATAATCTTTACTGTGAAAGGATTCCAAATACCAACATGCAAAACATTTAATACTCCCTTAAAAAAATTAGATTGAAAATTAACATACAGAACCCCAACATATAAAACATTCCATACTTTATGATTGAATGTTTATCATTTCCAAAATTAGATTCAAAATTACCATATAGAACCCCAACATATAAAGCATTCAATACTTTATGATTGAATTTTTAGCATTTCCAGAAAAAAATGATCTCCACTATACATACTCACACCTCCTTCCATACCATGGATCTTCTGCTACCTGCCAATGTTAAGTGTCACTTTATTGACTTTACTGTATTCCAACTCCATTAAATAATCTCCACTATACATACTCACACCTCCTTCCATATCATGGATCTTCTACCATTTGCCAATGTTAAGTGTCACTTTGTTGCCTTTACTGTATTCCAACTCCATTATATGTATTATGAATGATGTGACTCTTAAACATTTAAAAATGAAGGTCGGTCATATAGTTGAGTGATATGACATTAAAAAATCTGTAGAATCATTATGGAAAATCGTGATGATGCCATTGAGATTTCATGTTGTTGTAATGAACATAGTAATGTTAATATAGATATAAAAAGTTTACAAAAGGCAATACACATAATACAATAGTATGAGGAAGGCCCTCAAATGGATAGATCAATCCAGAAGAAAGTAGGTGAGGGAATCCCAAAAAAATCTAATCATAGCAGAAATCAAAGTCCTCCATTAATCGTGAGGAATAAGGTTTATGGGCATTCCATTGATAGGGACAGGCATAGGGTCCACAATCACCTTCTCACCAGGAGTCACTAAAATCCACTTGAAATTCTTGACAATATTATGGAGAAAAACAAGAATTTCCATTTGAGCAAACTCATTACCAGGGCACATTCGCGGCCCACCTCCAAATGGGACAAACGTGTAGGGAGGAGGTGTTACCCGTGATTTTGGTCATCATGATTATGTATTGATGATGGTGTACTCAGGCTCTTCATATGAACTTTCTCCTGAGAAAAGTTACTTTCATCTCTTCCCAGAAAACTCATTTTTGAAGAAGGTTCGCAGGCTGCTAGTACATTTGGCTGCAAGAATGCTTGATTCTCGTAGGCCGCCTTAAACCAGGGTGCGAACTTCTCACACTGTGTTGAACTTCTAGGGTGCAAACTCTTCCTAAAGCATGGAAAAAGATGAATTCTCGATGCTTCTAGAAAGGAATCTTCTAGAAGGATGGGTTGACATTCGAATGGTTATCCTAGTACTGGATTCCCTGATATTTTGGGATCATTATTATCCAAGTAACTAATTCATTCTCTCCTATATATTGAGGGAATCCTCATGGAAAAGGTTAAGCAAGATTCATTGGAGAATTGGTGAAAGAATTGTGTGAAGGACTCAACATTGAACAACGTCTTGGAGACTCTAGCAAGTCTATCAAGAGGATTTGATCTTCTTCATGCAAGGATTGAGCAAGTGTGTGTGTCGGAGCCAAGAGCCATC
>SNQJ01S0095667.1:34367-46943 GCA_010110895.2 Picea sitchensis
GGAATCTTTCCTCTAGAGGGCCCCTGTCTATATGTGGCATCGATCTACCGGTCCCGAGTCCCATCGCCTCATACTGACTGACATACCTTTGTAACCTCCTGATGTCATCATCCACCTTTCCTGAAAGAGTCACATCCCATAATTTATGTCAGTCCTTCCCCCCCATTCACTCGTGGAAATCCCCCTCACCATGATCTTTACCCCAATTGGTAACAGCCATGTCACCCATCTGTATCCCTCATTCACCGTCACTCGCCATCTCACACTCTAAGTGATTTGTTGGCCATTTATTACTGGATAACCTATCTGTTAACCAGTTGACCTGTCTCCCGCACCCAATGGAAACCCGTTTACTCAAAACTATCGTCACTCTTCCTATTTTCACCATTTACCCACTCATCGCATCAGAGAAATTTACACCATTTTCTCCTCCATTACAGTCAGTTGCCCCCATCCACAGTCGTTCGTGATAACATTGTTTTTCTTGCAGGTATTGTTGCAGTAATGGCGCCAAAGTCAAAACAAGTTGAAGGAGAGGAGAATCTGTTTCTCCTGCCTCCTGTCAACCTTGATAGGATCCCACTGGCCAACAAAGATCGTTTAATCAGAGATACTAAGTGTGATTTCAATTTTGCAGACCTTCAGTCGTGGATCAAGGAAGTTTTCCTGGACCAGAGCGACGAAATTGGACTCTAGGAGTCCAACTTACCCCTATATCTCTTTCCCCAGATTCACCCTTTTCCAAAGTTTTCCCTGAAGTGCCAAGCCCACTACATTCCTGAGCAAAGAGTCGTCGTCTCCTCGTCCAGAGAAATTATGTTCCTCATCACACCTAAATCCATCGACCAAATGATGCAAATTCCCCGAGTTGACTCTGCATCACCTTTGAACCTTGAAATTCTCAAGGAATTATACCAGAAAATGACCTTCCCCCAAAGAGCTCAAATATTTGAGCTTTTCCTCCCACCATCTGCTCAATTTCCCTCCACAAATCCCCCTTATCCTTGTTCCATGTTTTCAACCAAAGGAAACCAGATCATCTCATCCCTATGCGCCTTATTGGGATACTATTCATATCAGTGGGTAGACGAACCCATTATGGTATTTTTATCCATTTTCTCCACCGATGAGAAGCCCACTACCTAATTTTACTTCAACACGTTCCTAGCGACCAATATTCATGAACAATTTGTAAATTTTGCCACGGAAGGCATGTTCCGGTACTCATCCATACTAGCGTACTTGTTCGTCTTCTTCCAAGCAGATAAATTTTCTTTTTCCACGCAGAAGATGGATGGAGATGGTAGACCCCAGGTAGTTACCGCATGGACCTCCTTGCTCAAGCATAACTCCACAGAGTTCAGTTTCAAGGAGTTCATCGAACAATTCTACCACCGAGTGGTAAGTATGCTTAGTGGCAGGCCCGAGCCTTGGATAAATGATGAAGTACAAAGTATCCTGCATGTTTTGGATCACACCAAGACGGGTGATTGGTATTTGTACCAATATTAAATAGAGATCAGAGTATACGGGTGCGAGTTGGCCCCATATAAGCTTCCGAAATACTTTCCTGTCAGAATTTTTGCTCTGGATTATATAAGGTAGATGATAAACTCTAATGATATCCATTTTGTGTCACTAAAGAAAAAGAAACAACTCAGAATCAAAGGGCAGATTGGCTCTTTCATCTGAAATAATCGTGGTGTTGGAGAAGAAGTAGAAAGGTTGCTGAAGGAAATGAATTTCTTCGTGAGTTTCCCATGGCATTACGATCCATGTGGGATTATCTCTGAGATGAGGGTGAAAAACAAGAACATCCCATATGTCCACGAATCTAGGCCTGAAGTCGAGAAATTTGCAAACTAGATGGTATGGGATCCTAACACTTTGGTCGAAGTAGAACAGCAGGATCCCCCAGCCACTGTATCATAAACAACCACGCCTCAGGTTCCGAAAGAGAAAAGGCCTAGGCAATATTTATCTCCACCTGTCACTGAGGTGTCACCAGAAGAATTTCAATTGCATACCAAGAGGTCTAAAACCATTTCAGCTCTTGACCCGATTGGGGAAAAGGAAGTTTCGTCTACTACAATGACCAAGGTTGATAGGCCACCCCTCATTGCAAGAATCCATCATATCATAACCTCAGCGTTGCCGAAGAAATCTACAGACTCTCCATCGACCGCCCATCCAGGAAAGGCAAGACCGAAGCTAAGCATCTTTGAAAAGTATGAGTTGATCAAGAAAAGGAACCAGACCCTGACCAGCAGTACTTGCACCCAGTTCTGGAAGCAGACGTCGACTGTACAACATAGGTTGCTATCGACATTTTACACCGAGAAGGGAAGAAGGCATATGGCATTCCTCCAAGTGCAGGTGCCAGATCCAAAGGTGATCACTGATTACAAAAGGTCCACCTTTGAATTCTAGATGAAGGATGTGCATTCGGCCGATCAGATGGATCTGCACAAGCAAATAGGGGAAATGGTTTTTTATACGTTGGCGCATGCTTCCACTACTACGTCCAAATTGCAAGTGTCCCTGAACAATGTTCAAAAACAATTGAAGTTAGAGAAGATATCATCCTTTGCCAAGGACAACAGAATCAAGACTTTGGAGGAACTGTTCCTTAAGATCGGTTACGATCCTTTGAACGTGAAAGCAGCCGAGGAGATGATTAAGAATAAAAATGATGACATATCCTCCTTAAGAAAACAACTGAAACTTTCACCAATAAAAGATTCACAGGCGAAGGAGATAGCAGAGAAAGAAGGAGAAAATGATGAAATGCTCAAACTACTCATGGAGAAGAATGCACAACTAAAGGAAATGGAAGCTGGTGAAAGAGAAAGAACAAATGAAGACAATGGAAGTCATTCCATTAAGTGCCATTCCAATTTCGAGAGTGAGCACAGCGTCAGTGACAGAATTCCCGTCCACGACTCCACTAACATCTCTGGAGAAGACAGTCGACTTGGCTTAATCTATGGAAAAGATGAACCTGCAGGAAACAAAGATCAACATGCTCAAAAAGGAGACTGAGAACCTTCAGGAACTCAAATATTCCTTTCAAATCAGCCTCTCCAAGGAAAAGCAGGTATCAAACTAGCTCAAACAAGAGTTACAACAGCTCCGAAAGAAAACAGTGGCAGGTAAAACCTTAACCGAGGTTAAAGAAAGTGTCTGGATAGACATCACCAAGTCCATGAACGAGATATGGCCCATGATACAGATCATGTTTGAGCAGAATGAATTGGGGCAAAGAAGAAAACAATCCATTGAGAAGATCAGATCAGAATTGCGAGAGATGCCCACACAGGCTAATGAAATCATCAAGTTCCTAAATTCTAAGTCCAGGGAGGAACTGGAAGAGCTGAAGATTGAAGACAGAAAAGAGACCATCATTGAGGTCAAAAGAGTTTTGACCAAGAGAGGATTAATGCTTCAGTTGGAAGAAAAGGTTTAGGCCATGGACCTAGGGGTACAAAGATGTTTTAGTAAGATTGAGGCTCTACAAAAGAAAGGTCTTCTTGGTCTGAAGGTAATCAATGATAAATTGATGACACTCCCAGACTACAAAAAGAGACTGGCCGATGTTGCTAAGGATAGTTCCAAGTTTTCAGGAATTCAAGGCAGCATCACTGGCAAGGCATTTCTAGATGCGCTTCAGTGGGACATTAGTATTTAGCATGAAATTCGATACATCTTCGTCACCAAACCTACCTTCGCCAAATACACAGAAATGGATGAATTTTGTTGAAGGCTACTCAAATTCAACGTGCCCAGTCATCTTCGATGGGAAGAACGCTTTGATCTGATTGAGTAGCAGATGAGTTGTCCTAGACCAATCTTTCATCCAGTCAGATGAGGTCGTGCAGAGGCCTCACCAACGGTCCACCCAGAAAATAGCATGCAATTGTGACACATCATCAAGCAGTTCCTAGATTTATGAAATTTGTTAAGTTAGTTAGGCTAAAAATAGATTTAGCATGTCCTGGTCATTGATGACAGGATCGTTTGTAATTTTGATTTATAAATACTTCATCTTTCGAAGTATTTAGGGTTGTTGATCCTCATTCCCTGCAAGCTATTAGACTGTAATATTTTTGAAGAGATCTACCATTAATACAAAGAGGCACTTTTACAGGATTCTTGCGTGTATTCACTGGTGATGTTTTTATCTCTACATTGAATGTTATTCTCACTTTGTTATCATACTATTTTCTAAATCTAATCTTTAGGAGTAACGAACGTTGCAGGATTTATCTCGTATACCCTGTTTCTGACTCAAAAGATTTAAGTGTTCATCTTCTCATTTTAGAATTAAGAAATTCTTAACTGCTTCTTTGTTGTAATTGTCTTTCTCATCTTTTTTGCTATTCCTCATTTATGCTACTAAAGAATCCAGTGATTATATTATCTCACCCTGTGAAAGGTTCCTTTGTTTTTCTAGTTCGGATTTCATCTTTACGACATAGACCCCATAGCCCAATGGATGTGTAAACTATCTCAACCAACTCAAAAAACACTATGACACAAAATCGACTTATCTATTTATCTAGCCTAATATTTTAAAAATTTGAAACATATCTAAATCAATATAGAGAGATCCCTCTCTGAAGTTGGAAGGGCTAGATCCCAGCTTCAAAAGCGGTTGGATAAAGTTACCTCTCGTAGATTTCTTCTTCTTAACAACCTCTTGGAAATTTACAGAGCGCTAACACCCTACATTATCCGACATTGCCTCACCAAAGGCGCATACATCCTGGCTTCTCCCGAAGACCTCTCTCCCAAAGAACCCGTCAACGGGTTATACTTAAAGAAATTTTACGCCTAAGCGTAGCCATTCTACATTAGGTTATTTCTTTTATAGTGTTTTTAATCTTTTTTCCATCCCTCATGTCTAAACTATCATTTGTGTTATTGGCAGATGCTTCCTCCACCGGCCTACCACATCAGTTACACCAACGACGCCAGCCGTTGGACACAAAATCTCACTTCGGTAGCTTGGGCCCTCTATTCCCCCTCACATGAACTTCTCCACTCTAGCAGCATATGTTTGGGTTCAACAACCAACAACCAAGCTGAGTACATTGTCGTCATTGGCCTCCTTGTCGATGCCCGTCATCATCGTATTCGTCACCTTAGCATCTTTCTTGACTCCCAACTAGTCATCCTCCAACTCAACAATGTGTATCGCGTCCGTGATGCTTACCTATTTCGCAAATACCTGCAAGTTAGACTTTTATCTCGACATTTTGATTTCATTACATTTACACATATTCCAAGAAAATTTAATAAAATCATGGATAACTTAGCTAACATTGTGTTAGATTGGCATATACCACATCAAGATAGCTTTACACATACATAAACCATCAAGAGTCTGTCACAGCATATATAAGATTAGACATCATAAAACACATTAAAAAACACACATGTGAACATCACAAAGACCCCAAAATTTATACTCATATATATATATATATAAATCGGTCAACAGTGCCATCAAAATGTTTACATACACATAAAATACACCGTATACAAAATCCACAGGCCAGTGAAGCACCTCGGTACAAAACTAGTGTCACTATACCAAAATGGGCTCACCATCCTATATACAAAATACAAAAATACACAGAGTGACACTCAAGGTGCCTCTAGAGAACCACCTCCTACCCCTCCCTCAGGTGGTGGTTCCCCACCCACTATCGGTCCCTCCGGACCTGGAGGTAACCACCCGGTCATAGCAACACCTGCTACTACTACTTGCCGCACCATGGTTCGCCACATCAGCAGTACTCCCACACACTACTCCAGGATGCCCTCATTCTTGATACATGACCACATGCCCTCAGGCACTCCCTGTAGCACTGCATCCAAGCGCGGAAAATATCCTCAAAATCTCCCCCGGCCTCCACCGGAGGACCATGCAATGGCTAGGAACTAGGGTCATAAAAACAACGTCTCCTAGCCACTCTCTCATCGTCGGCTGGTCTCGCCTCAACATCCTTGCACCGACGTCTCTCTCCTACCCATGGGTCTCCCCGCAGTGGTCTCACCAGCTCCTAATGAGCCGATGCTCTCATCAACTCAACCTCACGCCCGCAAGGTCCCACATCTGCACATACAAAACAACCAAACGATAGTATCAACATCTATACATAACTACACATGACATACTATCTCATAAATCAAATATATCAAAATGATAAACATACCTCGGTGGTTGAACACCTCGGTGGTTGAACACCTCCCTTGGAGGTAACACCATATCCAGATTTCCCTAGAAATCCACTCCACAATACGGGTACCGTAGTATGATCTGTGGCATTTTCCGCCACACCTGTTCTGCCTTGGCCATGAAAAAATGGCCACCCTCACCACCACCATGGAGAACCAAAATCGTCGGCCACCGCATTAGTCGCAGCTCTCTCACACCAGGTGCACCCAATAAAACTCTAGGGTGCAACATCGACACCCTCTCCAAAAACCAGGCCACCAAGATGGACCCAAAGGCAAAGTCCCCTGAGTCAGTAGACCGACACCTGTCCAGTTGCCCTACCATCTTGGCATGTAGCATCAAGCCCCAGTAAAAATGCTCTCCTGCCAGTGCCCTCCCCATAATCCTCAGATGACCACCATTGATCTGTTGAGTCGCAACGGACCCATATGCCCTCACAATCATCGCCGCTACACAGCGATGAACTAGAGCATCCATCGCCCTGATGCTCACTACGGAACCTAACATAAAGTTCTCTCTAGAAAAATACCTCTGACCCAAGGTAGACAACTTCCCATCCCCAGGTAACACGAGCTCCACCGATAGGGGCATCCCCTGAAAAGGGAGCCCAGTCAGAAAATACACATCCTCCACCGCAGTGAATGCTAGCTGCTCTCCCCACACCATAAAACAATGCAGATCCAGACTCCACATCTGGATCAAAAACTGCAGAAGATACTCCTGAGCCCATATCAATGGGCACTCAAATAACTTTAGCATCTAACAGTCTACCAAAGTGGCATGAACCCCCAACTCCTCAATAGCCACAACATCCCCCAACTGTGACCAGTCCCGCTCTCGCCAGTGGACCGGCATCGCACAAATGATCGTCTGCAACCACATAAATACAGTCTTATATCAACTATATCGAACATAAACACATTAAAATATTCAAAAAAGATGAGTTTTTCACCCATCAACTTTACCCCCAAGGCACGTCTATTTAACCCATAAGCGTGCACATATGTGCGCCTGTTCACCCCATAGGGGCGCACACACACGTTCCTGTTGATCCCACAGGTGTGCATGAGTGCACGCCTATTCATCCCATAAGTGCACATGAGTGTGTGCATGTCCACCATATAGAGGCAACTCCATGTGCCCCTGTCACAAACCCAAGCGTGCATCACAGCGTGCCTGTCCACTACACAATCGTGCACCCACGCACAGTTGTGTAGCAAACAGGCGCGCATATCATGCGCACCTTTTTCCCCCCTATGGGTGCACCCATGCGTGGATATCTGGCTAACAGGCGCGCAACCGTGTGCACATATTTTCAGATCGCCTGCACACTAGGGGGCCCACACCCATAAAAACCCCTATACGACCCTCCGTACAGGCCCTGCCCACAAATTGAAAACCTACTTCTATGTAGGAGGATAAGACTACTAAACTGAATCTCATTGGTCCTGAATTGGCTTCCTCGTTCTCCCGAAATCTCCAAATATCCTCAGAATACCTCTCATCCAGTCACTCTGACAACAAGTACAAATGAGGTGGTAATGTGGGCCCTATAGCTAAATATAGCCCTTTTCACCAAACTTCCAAACCCCATTCCGGGAACTTCGGGTGTCCGTTTTTTGATCCGTCTTCAGCCACGGGATCAACATCTCGTCATCTACATCAAGACAGTGCTGGGGCCATTTTTTCTCCTTAGCCCCCAGGGTGCCATTTTTTCATACCCCATCCAAGTACACATGTTCATGTTCAAAATTGTCAAATACATGTTTGTATGTTCGATTCTCTTCAGATATTGTTCACATCGGGCATTTGGTTTTCATGTGTGTAGGTACTTGGTCATCATACATCATCGCAACCCCTTCAAGTATATAATCAACACTAGCATGTAATCACTCCTTCTGAATCTCAATTGCATCCCCAGTCACACCCTCTGAAATTTGCCTTTAGGATCCCCATCTCCGACTCTGCAGTACCGACACCTCCATTTGCATTTTGGGTACTATCACCCGGTAACAGTCTCCCCTACATGAGTTGTCCCATTCATAGAACCCTTGGGCACTTTTACACTCATGTTGTTTTTCAACCCTTTAGGGATGGGAGTCTCGATAGTCTTACATCCTGTTGTGAATCAGCAACATACTCCTTCTCCTCATTTTGCTAGCTTTCCCAATGGACTCCCAGGTTATCTCTTCAAGGTTCTATTTTGATTGCACCTCCGCAGTATCATTAACCCTCCATGTCATCCACAATCAGTTTTCCCATCCACAAATTTCCTCCATTTCATCTACCTCATATAGAAACCCACCCATGGGGCCCCCAACCTCCACCTGTTCTCCAAGAAAATTGCACCCTCACCAACCCAACCATATTACATTGGGGCACCCATTTCTGTATTTGTACACTCATCCCAAATTGTTCTTTATTCATTTGGTACTTGTAAAAAGCCTTTGTTTCCAACATTTACATATCTTTTTGTCGTCACCTTCGGTGACCTTCTTCCCTCTTTTGGCTAACGCAACACATGTATCCCTTGGTTGGGGCACTCTTTACCATATACCCCTGTTGACATCATCCATATACTCCGAGTATCCTATAGGACACCTACCTCTTCTCTCTGAGTTTGTTCACTTTGTCCCGCCTCTGGCACAACTTATCCCACATCTTGTTGTCCCCCTGACACTCAACCTAGTTGAACGGTTGTGGCCACTTATACTTCACATATACCCTCAACCAAGAGTAGTCTTGAGTCTTCATACATCTTGACTTCGTCCATGTACCTCCTTAGTTCCTAACCTCACCTAGTAGATCTCACGAAGCCCTTTGCTTCGTGGAGTCACGTCCCCCTTTTTTGTCGACACCAGCATAGTTTCCAGAAGGGTGATAGTATCTTGACTCTCATTACCTTTCCAATGAGAGGTCTCGAACGACACATGGAGAACCACAATTTCTCCCTGCTGTCCTTGACTCTCGTAACATTCAACTTCAACACTTTCTCATGTTACGGTGGGTCTTACTTTGAAACTATTGCAATTGTTTCTTATATTTTCCGAAGACCTCTGAACTTGGCTGGGCTATCAATGCCTACAGAATCCGTGATACTTCTTACAGGTGTCATTGCCTACTATTTCAGAGTATGTTCCTTCTCAGAATCGTCTTCTGTCATTATCATGACTGCCCCCGAGGGAGATGTAGTTGTCTACCTCAACACATCGTTTTAGTTACTATACAACACCATTCATTTTTGAGTTACATGACACAAGCATGGGACATGCCCGCCTCATTTGTACACAATTTATTTTTACACACCTTATGGAAGGTTGGGTCCTGCGGGTTCCCTTCTCCCTCCAATGGGTCACTCTTGATACTCTCACTATCGCTCTCTCTTACAACGACACTCCCAGTAGAAGAAACATTGATGAATTCTAGCTATACGTATGCTCCTAACATCATCCATCAGGGGACATCTGTTATCACTGAAATTTCATCCGTAAATGGTTACAGGAATCCAACATCTTCAAATAGTTATGAGGTCACCCATGGACCAAAATTACCAAAAAGCATTTCCAAAAGGTCCAAAAACTATACAACCAGTGATAAAATTAAGGTGCGCTATGACTACACAAGGTGCGTACGCACATGCATGAACCAAAAATGCATGAAAAGCGCACATGCACATGATGCGTGACTGTGGTCGCTAAAAGCCATGCACACCTGAGAATGGAGCATTTATGAGATTGGTCAGCCTCCCACCCACTTCTGGTTCAGCTTCCAAGTTGATTTGACATCTAAATCTTGGATGGATCTAACCGGGTGGTTGGTCAAAGACCTAAAAATTCCCTAAGCATCCCCTTTTCACACTATAAGCTAGTTTCACAATACCTCAAAGAGGTGCTATAAAACAAGGCCATGGGTGTGTCACATACCCACTACAAAAATCAAACTTTTTCATTGATTTCTCAACAATCAGAATCCCTGAAGTCTTACGGGACTTAGCGTAGGCTATCTCTTTCCTTTTTCCACCTCCATATGATTTTAGTTCATGACTATGGGTCAAATCAGCACGGCTTCTTTTCACACTTCGCGACTCGGTGCTACTAGAATGTCAAGTCTCTCAACTTTGCAAACCCCAAATCTTGAAACAGCGAAACGCCGAACCCCGACGGGGCTAGCGAGGGGAAAGTTTCTCTCTTGGGGTCTTGTCTATGTGACCCTATACTGTGTCCATGTGCTCAAGCCAGCCAAGAGCTTATCGGATTTTCGTGATTTAGGGAATCACGATATATGACTTCTACCTTCCCCCACTCAAATCCCTGAATTCTAATATGGAAATTTGTGTAAGAGATCGACGACTTTTAAGAGTGTGGATCCAATGGTCCACAAGATTTTAGGTCTTTCCCCTGACTCTGAATGCTCACCACGCGTCTCCCTTGATGGACGGTCTCGGTTCCTTTGGGACTTCTCCTCTCCACTACCGTGCATATCAGAATTTCGGGTATCAGGATTTTGTGATTTGCAAAGACAAGTGTTCTTGCCTTCTTAGTTTCCCGGATGCCAAAACTCCGAAACGTCGACCGGTAGCCATGTGTCCCTTTGATGGACAGTGGTGACCTTCAACCAATATCAATGGTCATGACCTTTTTGGTATGATCAATGGTCACGATCAAATCCCGGCTTTCCTCAATCTCATTCACATCTTACGCCATTTTGGGGTTTCAGTGATCGGGATTTTGCGACTTGCAAAGACAAGGGTTCTTGTCCTTTCATTTTCCTGGGTGCCAAAATGATGAAGCGCTTACCAGCAGCCACGTATAATCCCTCAAATGTACGATCCTCATTGTTTCGCAATTTCGCAACTCGCAGCCCCCAGTGACACAAATCCTTTGTCATCTCGAATCCCCGGTATACGAAATACCGATGGAATCTCGATCTCTGCCACGTTTCCTTCATGGATGGATGGTCTAGATCTATATCGAGACTTTCACCATGGAGTGTCCCGATCCCTTGTCATCAGGATTCCTGGAATCCCGAATTTCAAATCCCCGATACCGACTCCTCTCTCGAGACTCTCGCCCTTGTTCACGAGGGCTTAACCCTCATTCATCTCTTAACAGATCCAACAGTTGTCGGGTTTTTCTAGCTAAGATCTGACGGCTTAGATCTATCCCACGTCGTGCACTCTCCGACTACTCTCTGGACATGGAAAAACCAACGGCCCAGATACTCCCACAGACCTTGGATATCTACGGTCCTGATTTCCTCGCTATTCACAAAGATAGAGGAAAAGGGGCAAGGTATGTAACGCCCTTGTCTCTTTCGTCAATCTAACAGTCATGAATGACCATGGATATTCCGATGGGATATCATCCATCGATCTATACTTATCCCTACACTTCTACTTTGGGATTTTAAGAGGGTCATTCCTCCTCATACAGGGTTGTTAAGACTTGCACATTCAAGTCATTTTTCTAGGTTCTTGGTAAACCTTTCCAAGGAGGGAATCTCTGTGAAGAGATCTATTCCAAGGCATTCCTGGAGACAGATAAGGGGAAACAAATTCTCGAGAATGGACTGGAAGTCTGACTTGGTTCAACTTATGCATAATTAAATTCATTTATCAACATAATCCATGCGTGGTTTTTTTGTTATAAGCATACATCTACCATTTCTTATAAAAACATTGCACAGACATTCTTATACTGTAATTGTTCACAATTTCACAGTTTATGAGCATATATGTCAGCATATCAATTTCAAGATGCAATATGTAAAACACTTATCATAAATAACACCAGAAGTGAGTGCAACTACTGAGAGGGGTGCTCATTTCCACCCAACCATAGGCTTAGCTATTCCAATAGGATTTACAACTAGCCACCCACGAGCTAAGACCACGATGCTGCGAGACCGTGTCTTAGTTTTTCCAGTGACCGATAATGAGGGTTACTCTCCCCCTTCTCTGTTATCACTCCCTTTGTGTATCACCAGAGTTCTCTTTCTCGCCTCACATCCTCCCCCCCAATCACTTCTCCCCCATGCCTTATCCTCTTGCGAGGTTTCTTGTGGTGTGATTTTCCTCACGCTGGTCAGGCCTGATGGCTCTATGGATGGGTGGTTCACCTCCCCATCCCTCATTAATTCCTGAGGATCCATCTACCTACCATCTTGCGAGACATTTAATTCAGGTCCAGCGAGCCGCTCTTGGTTCTCTGGGCCAGTGGAGTCCAAATATGGTATTTTTTTCGGTGGAAGTTAACGCCACTATTCTAGGTGCCTTCCACCACCTTTCTCCAGCCATCGTGGTCTCTTTTTCAGCATATCCCCTCTCAGCAGTC
>SNQJ01S0095669.1:0-31795 GCA_010110895.2 Picea sitchensis
CCTCTTTTCTTCCTCCTTTGGAAGAAATTCACCAAGACATACGCTCTGTCTTCCCTCCCAATGTTACTGATGCTCCGCAATCTCCTATCCTCACACAAGATACTCTCTTTGAGGGGAATATGGGTAACATCTCTACTATGATCGTTATTGATATTTCGATCAAAGAAGGTGTCGTGGAAAACATTAACCTTGGTGCTAATTGCACACCCGAGGAAGTGGCCTCTTACACCGCTTTGTTTAAAGAATTTTGCGATGTCTTTGCATGGAGCTACGAGGAAATGCTAGGGATTGACCCTTCAATCGTCGTGCACGAAATCAAGACTTACCCTGACGCGAAACCTGTTCGATAGAAGCTTCGCCCGGTTCATCCCAAGAAAATCGCAGTCATAAAGGCAGAAGTTGAAAAACTTCTAAAATATGGCTTTATCTACCCCGTCCCTTTGACAGAATGAGTCTCCAACCTTGTTTCGGTTGCCAAAAAACAAGGGACCATCCGTGTTTGTGTTGACTACCGAGATCTCAACAAAGATTGTCCCAAGGACAACTACCCTACGCCCTTCATCGACCAAATCATTGATAAGTGCACGGGGAGAGTAATCTTCTCTTTCATGGATGGATTTTCTGGGTATAACCAGATTGAAATCTTACCTACTGATCAACATAAGACAGCCTTTATCTACCCATGGGGAACTTTCGCCTATCGAAAGTTACCATTTGGCCTCAAAAATACTGGTGCCACTTTCCAGCGGGCCATGTCGTATGCTTTACATGATATCAAGCATATCACAGAGCCTTACCTCGACGATTTACCCGCCCACTCATCCAATCGATCCGATCATATCGATTACTTGGGGGTGATTTTTCTTCGATGTCAGTTCTACCGTATTCACTTGAACCCACACAAGTGCATTTTTGTCGTCGAATCTGGCCGACTCCTCGGTTTCATTGTCTCCAAGGATGGGATCAGGGTGGATCCCTTAAAGATCAAGGCCATTCTAGCCTTACCCCCACCTACCAATCTAACCCAACTCCAAAGTTTGCAAGGCAAAGCAAACTTCCTTCGCCGTTTCATCTGCAACTACGTCGAGATAACTAAAGGATTCATGCGGTTACTGCAGAAAAACACCCCTTTCATCTGGGATGACACTGCCCAACGGTCATTCGATGCTCTCAAGCACACTTTGACCCACACTCCCTTGTTACACCCTCCAGAGTACACAAAGGACTATATCATTTACTTGGCTGACTCCACTTCCACTATTGCGATGGTGTTAGTCCAAGAGGACCCCAACGGTGAAGAACATGTGATTTATTACATGAGCAAGAGTCTATCTGGACCCGAACTCCGATATTCACATGTCAAGAAACTGGATCTGGCAGTCGTCATCGCTGTCCAGAGATTCTACCACTACATCTTATTACACACCACCATGGTGATTGCGGACTCCAACCCCATGTACCATGTCTTGACACGTCAAGTACTTGGGGGCAAATATTCTAAATGGATCGTTATTCTTTAGGAATTCGATCTTGAGTTTATGAAGGCCAAAGCCAAAAAATCCCTGGTGTTTGCAGAGCTTATCTGTGCTCTCCCTTGTGCCGATGAAAACATTGAACCTAGAGATTCTCTCCCCGATGAATCTCTCTTCCTCATCAGCACCTCCGATCCTTGGTATGGAGACATTCTCCTCTACCTTCAAACCCAACGTTTCAGCCCAACATTTCTCGCAAAGAGTGGCGACGCATTCGTCACCACTCGCATTGTTATATGATCATCGGCGACACCTTGTATCATCGTGGTATTGACACCATCCTTCGACAATGTCTGATTCACGAGGAGGTTGAATGTGTTTTGAACGATTATCACCTTGGTGCCTGTGGTGGTCACCTTTCCGAGATGGCCACAACCCAAAAAATCCTACGTGCTGACTAATTTTGGCCCTCGATTTTCAAAGATTCATCGAGGCAGTCAAAAAATGCCCACCCTGCCAAGTCTTTAACAAGAACGCACGCACCCACCCTACTGCGTTGCACCCCATTATCGCCATCGGCCCCTTTTCCAAGTGGGGTATCGATTTCATGCAGTGTAAGCCTACCTCAGCCGAGGGGCACGGTTACATCGTCGTCGTCGTCGACTACTTCACCAAATGGGCTAAGGGGGTCCCCAACTTCCTGAATGATGGTCGTACTGCAGCTCTGTTTCTTTTCAACCATATCATAACTCATTTTGGTGTACCACGTGCCATTGTCACTGATCATGGTGCACACTTCAAAAACCAGATGATGAGCGAGTTACATGTCAAATTGGGTTTTCTCCATGAAAACTCATCCCCTTACTACCCTCAGGCTAACGGACAAGTTGAGGCCATCAACAAAGTCCTAAAAACCATGATCCAAAGCATGGTAGGGGCAAACAAAACATCGGGGCATTTACAACTTTTCTCCGCTCTCTGGGCTTATCGCACTTCTGTGAAACCCTCAACTAGATTTAATCATTTCCAGTTGGTATATGGCATTGAAGCCGTTCTACCAATTGAGTGTGAGATTCCATCACTCAAACTGAAAGTACAACTCTTGCCCAATACTTCTGCTGAATAAGAATGATTCTTGTATCTATCCAAGCTGGACGAAACACGTCATGATGCTACTCTCGTTAATGAGGCACATCAAAAATGAATTAAGAGTCAATACGACAAATCCGTCCACCCTCGGACTTTTGCGGAAGGAGACTTAGTCCTCGTCTATGACCAAGGTCACGATAAATTGGGGACAGGAAAGTTAGAACCTCTGTGGCACGGTCCTTACATCGTGAAGCGTGTGCTACACAAAGGTGCATACGAATTAGTAGATCATGATGGAATTTCCCTGGGAGAGCCCCGAAACGGGCTTTACCTTAAAAAGTATTATGCCTAGATCACCTAGCATCTATACTTTGTACATTATTGTATTTTAGTTTGGTGTGTCTATTTCTTTCGTGTGCTAGAGTCTTTATCGTTGTCACTCATGACTGTGCTTGTGTTTTCATGCACAGATGACGTCTTCTTTTCCTATCTTTTTTGGGTTTGCGGATGGCGCTAGTCGACATACCTGGAACATCGCTTCGGCAGCATGGGTTATTTACCAATTTGACGAGGTGGTGAGTTCAGGAGCTATGTGCTTAGGACCAGCAACCAACAACATGGCAGAATATCATGATGTCATTGGAATGTTGACCCAAGCCTCCTCCCTAGGTATCTCTCGTATCATTGTCTACTTAGACTCCCAACTCTTGGTCTATCAACTCAACCGTATCTACGCTATCCGTAGTCCTATCCTGCTACGTCTCAACCTACAAGTTCGTTGTCTTGAATGAATGTTCGATTACATTGAATATAGACACATTCCAAGAGAACTTAATAGTGTTTCGGATTCGTTAGCCAATTACATCATGGATCGGTATCTCACCCACATATAAGATTTAAGGAAAGAAAAATTGTACATTACATGTAAATTAAAACACATCACAGACATCATCATGTACAAATCATTGGCATTGTAAAAACTCGAAACTATATATATATATATATATGGCATGACTGAAATGTTTTGATTACATCNTAGAAGAGAAAAATGTCGGGTCTCTAAACCCCTACAACACCGCCTGACAAGGCATACAAAAAAATGATCACCAGATAGATTCTAATCTCTCTGCACTACATTGTGTTGTGAGTAACACATCACCGCGCACACCACGTGCCTTAGCAAAGAATTGATATTCTCTGGTACTCCCACGGTGTGCCTCTGCAGATGTAAAGGCACTTCTCCCCTCAGCAGAGGAGGAATGCCCATCGTGAGGCCTTGGAGGTTTCTTTCAACCTCCCGGAGACCTATAACTGGTACTATCGAATCTGCTACGACCGAAACGCCCCCACGACGTCCTGGTATCGGTATATCGGTCGGGCGCACCGCTCCCTTGTCTGCATTTTAAAAACAATACATCTGTTAAAAAACTCTTCTACATACCCAAAAAAATATATATACATCAAAAAATTAAAAACGAAAACTAGACAAGATATGGCTCAGTCTCTTACCTGACATATCCCAGTCTTCCCCCACGGGTAAAATCAAATCCATGCTCCCGCGAAAATCTACCTCAGCATACGGGAAGTCCTCTATCCAGATATACTATCGTCTCAGCCAGGCAAAGAAATCGCCAGTGAAACAGAACTCTGACTTCGCTACTAGCCTCGGAGACAGACTAGTCCACCTCTCCATCCTTGGTTCGTCCACTGGTCATACCGCCAGTGCTATCTGAGGCTGCATCTGGGGGATGCGCTCCAGGAAAAATGAGACCAGAAAAGAGCCATAACCAAACTGTTTCTGTCCCGTCTGGCACCGTGAAACCTGTTCCTTCACATTTCGAAGGAACCCTTCACTCCAGTTGAACAGTGTTGGTTCCAAACACTAAACACCATAATCCACCTGCGATCTTGATGCCAGATGAGCGCTAGTACTACCCGTCACACTCGTGATGGCAAACAGTATGGACCAGAGGGGTAGCTCTCGGATATCCTTGATAGGGATTCTACCCCCTACCAGTCTTGCTCCTGGGATACAGTGGCGTGCCAGATACACGTCCACTTGATCAGGTAATGCCCGCTGCCTAGAAAAAGATATGGGGACCCCTCTTTTCGAGAGGCCAGTCAAAAAATACACATCTTCTAACTCAATGGTTAAAAGTTGTGTGTCAATCCAGAATCCTTGCTCTGCAACATCCCATAGGCCGATCATATGCTCGAGCAATAAAATCTCTTTCTTCATTTTTTGTAACTTGAAGAACTTGAGTAAGCCACAAGCTCACAATGCGGCCCATGTGCGAGGACTCCGCAAGGCAACTAAGTCATCCATCTCATGTTCTCTTTCTTTCCACTCGATCATGGTCGCCGAAATTACCTACAAAACAAAAGAATAAAGAAATTCATTATTTCAACGTTTTGGCAATTTCAGCAATTTTTAAAAGCAAGTTAAAACATGAAATCTAAATGCCCACGTCATTTAAAGTGACCACACCCTCTTTTACAACCACCACGCTCTCTCTTAGCCATGCAAACAACAATAAAAACATTTAAAAAAATCAAAACGACTTCTTTGTGGTTGCGTGGGCATGTGTGAGGATTTTTCATGGGTTCTTTACCAAAAACGACCCACCCAATCAACTATTGAGGCATTGGCATCTTGGCCATCCACTTATAGAACGTTTTTGCAAAAAGAATCCCCTTTTTTCCATCGTTTTTCAAAGAGGCCGATTTTGATCTTTTTGGGGCAATTTAGGGCTTCATATTTTAAATTAAATGATGCTATGAAAATGAATATTAAACCATGTAATTGAAAGAAGAAGAAATGAAGATCTACCTGGTCTGAACGATAAGCGAAATGGTCAATCGTAGCTCCGACAGTGAACAAAACAAGATCCACTTCAAATGAGAATCTCCACTACTCCAAAATCCTTGTGCAAAATGAAATGGTAAATGGAATTTTCATTGTATTGTTATTTATAAATTTCCATTTTTTATAAGGTATAGTCATTTATGGGTTTCTCTAACGATATAATGGCTTCACTAAACCCCTGGTTTGTAGTTTTGGCATCGCAGGTTTCCTAGCGGTCCTGATGGATTATTTACCTTGTCGCACTTATGAGCATAGTCTTAGTTCATTCTCGAGTTCGATAATATGAGAATGCAACCGGGTAAACGTTTATCTCTTTTTCGGACCCATACGGATACACGAACACACGAAAAAGGAACCCCCCTGGAGTCTCCTTTAAACCCTTTTCAGACTCTCTAAATATGAAAATATTGTCGAGTGACCTTGCTTCCTTTCACACTCGTTAAAAGGTCAGAATGGGCATCTTTCGAGCGATAGTTTATCTATTTTTCGGTCTTGTTAGACTACTGTACGAAAAAGGAACTGAGAGAGTTCTCTTTTAAGTGTTTTTCCAAACTCCATAATCCCGAAAAACCTTTGAGTTTTTTGTCTTTGGACTCGTTAAAGCACACATCGACAGGCCCATACGGGACCGATCCCTTACTTCTTCCGGTTCATTAAACAAAGGAAGAGGAACTTACCGAAGGTGAGTTATATCGAGCACGTGTTATCATCCTCGAGCTCATTAAATCAAAAATAGGTACTCGTCTATCTGGATGGGGGAAAAATTGAAAGGAGCAAGCCAAGCAGTCTCTTGAGAACATTATCCAACAGTTTTTAGAGTCGCCCTTGAACACGACACTTTGTCATTTGCATGCATCATCATCCGCTGAACCTCTGCACTGAGCCAATCCTTTGAGTTCCTTTCACTCCTTTGGGTCACCCGACATAAGTCACAGTATCCACTGCATAATTTTGGTCCATGTCATGTTTTGTTGTTGTGCCTCAGTGTTCAAGGGAAGTATCTGCCTCGAGAGTCGGCCATCCCAAATATCTTGCCTCAAAACCCGTGTCAGTCCATGTCCTTTTGATCTACCAATTACATATCTATATCTGTTTCATGTCATTGATGGGGGATACATCAAGGCCCTCCCTCGACGAGTCTATCCCTGTCGACTTCAACACATTATTCGGGAATCAGACTTGGAAACTAGTTAGTACTTTGGGACCTGCATGCCTCAATGGCAGGCCTCCTCACATTCGACAGTAGGTTTACATCATTGACCTCTGATCAGATGATTCCATGGATGTTTGACCTCATCTCACCTATTCACATTTGCTGGAATGTACTAGGGTACCTTGGGAATCATTGTCATTAATGGTGATCTCCCTCGCACTTGTTAACGGTTCACACTATTGACCGGTAATCAAGTGGTTTCTGCCATGTTCGACATCAAGACATCTATTCACATGGTTAGAATCATACCACATTGGGATCGGTAAGAAGACCCTGGGTTGAGTAACCACTTTGATATATGCTTTGCCCAGGTTGTGAAGGAGTTTCTCTTAGACAAATGATAAATACACTATTACATAGATCCACTTTGTATTGGTCGTGGCTATGTATTGTCATCTCGTAGATCCACTGTGTATTCTTCATGGCTACGATCAGTCCGAGTCATCAGAGTATAGATCCACATTGTATCTTTGGTGGCTATACCTTCTTATCAATACAATTATGGATACGCAGTGTATTTTCTGGCGGCCATATCATGCAAGCCTTGATCACCCAAGCATAGGTATGCATTCCTTGGGTTTTGAAATATGTCATGATATTTGTTGGATGTTTGTGTGTAGCTTCCGTCAGGTTCTCCGAGTCTATACCCTTACTTGAGCATCTACAAAGCATTTCATTTATCAGTTCGTGTCTTCTAACTTCATACTTTGGGGGGCAATCTGTTACACCTCAATATTGCTCACTTCGATAAGTGTCGTAAGTGTCGCATGTTCCTTACAACTTTCGCAAGTGTCGCAAGTTGTTCACAAGTGTCACAAATGTCGTTCAAACATACTTCCATAATGACGACACTAAGGAAGTACCTAAGACATCTCATACACTTGGTTTGAAGGAGGAAAATGATTGACTGGAGTCGAGGAACTTTTATCACCTGAGAAGAGCTCTTAAACTAAGGTTTTGAAGGTGAGCGCTCCCCTACATCAGCCTTAGGAGCACTGGCGCTCCCCTATAAGGTCTCAGGGAGTGTTATAACACTTGTATGCCCCTCAAAAGGAGCGCTATCCATCCTTGGAGCATTGGCGCCCCCCTCAAGCTTCCTAGGGAGTGCTATAGCGCTCTGATGCCCCTTTTGAGGGAGCGTTGTCTAATCTAAGGCAATAGTTGGCCCGTTGAGGAGAATAAGGGGAGGATCTCTCAAGTTTAGAAGGCAGTTGCATTCGAATTCTTGGTTCCATCAAGAGATCCCTGATCCAAGGAGGGAATTTCTCAACTTGTTCTAAAGATAACTCAAGAGGTTCAACTCCTCTTAACCTATATAAGCAGGCTCTATGATGGTGAAAAGGGGAAAAATTGCTAGCATGAAACCTATGATCTCATAGGAAACACACAGTCAGTCAGAGGAGAGTGATCAGTGAAGCTGCTATCATCCAGGTTGTGGATCTTTCGAGCAAGGGTTGGATGAAGGGGACTTGACGAAGTTGTCGCATTCGCATCTACGATTGTAAGTACTGTTGTCGTTATTCTCATTAATATGACAGGCTTGGCCTGTTTCTTTCTAGTTTGTGTCTGATTTCGCGTGAACCTATCATTGATAGATAGATATGTTTTCAAGCTAACATCAATAGAGTAGGAAGCGGTCGTACTTTGTTTGTCTACAGGACTCAACGAGGAGCGACAGTTTGGAGCTCGATTTGGAGCGTGCAGGGACAAACATCGATAAAAAGGTATTGTTGTTTTCCTCCCCTCTCATGTGTTAATTTGTATAGATTTGAAAGGAAGTCAGTGTCCACGTTAAGCACTTTCTATCTTAGAGTTAGGGTCTAGCTCTTTGAGGCAATCTACCTGTCCACGGGGAGATTTTCCTACAAAAATTTGAAAGATATGGCCTTCGGGTCATTTCACCCTTAGATATAGATGAGGGTCAATGATACACAGAGCCCATCAGAGAAGAAGACCACACATACGAACTGAAAAACATATACAAACTGACAGCCAAACAGTAGGATTACATCAACCCTACAGCCGATGGGAACCTGAGCTAGCAAAGTGACAGCGCATGCTCATCAGATTCAGAAGAAGCACTGGAGAATTGGCAGAACTAGATATATGAATTATCTACGAGAAGATGTGCTAGGTTAATCAGAGAAGTTCGTTGGATCGGCACGACAGTAAGTAATTTACTCACATTTTACAGTCTGAACCCTTTATAAGCCTTCCTATCATATTTTGAAACAAGTGTACCAACACAACAAAGATTGTTGGCAATGGATGAGGCCTTGAAAGCCACACTAGCAAGATGGTGGGGGACGCATAAAAGAAATATCACAGACTGGACACAATGTCGAACCTTGATGACAACGTGGTTCTCAGCACAAGTAGTAAGTTGTGAAGTAACATATACTGGTCGAAGTTTCCCAAAGGACCATGTATGAAGCTGCAAAGAGGCCCGGAGTGACATTCCTCGAGAAAAATGGGTGCACAGATTCATTAACATGCTGGACACAACTCCTATCAACTAGTACCTTCAAGCGGAGTTGTGCCTCGTCACTGCAGATTGGGAAGGTATGATTCAGAATTTTTTCACCACCTTTGCATTTGAAAGTGAATATCCTTCAGTAGACCAAGCATTGTAGATCGTGAGACAGAAGGTATTCGAGGATGCCTCCCTATGGAACAAGAAGAGGACGAATGGACTGTGCCTCTCCAGAAATTGCAGAGTTGCTACAACATCAATTCCGATGATGATGATGATCCAAGGAAGGTAAACATCACTGAAAAAGAAGACCAAATAGATGTGGAGGGACCAAGAGTTGAGCTAGCATTTATTGGTCAGCCAATCAAGATAAAAAAAGGTCAATATTGGAACAGAGGAGACACCAAATCTTGCCAATGTCGGAGATTATTGGGATGTTGCTACCATTGACAAGATTATAGAGTTATTGCACGAATACCAAGACTTGTTTCCGACCAAGTTCACTGATATGAAGGGTATCAAAGGACCTATGGGAGAAATGAGAATACCTTTGAAACCAGCTATGAAGCCAATCAAGAAAAGACCCTATAGATTGAATCCAAAATACAAGGAAAAAGTGAAGATTGAGCTTGACAGAATGCTGGAAGCAGGGATTATTGAACATGTTGAAGAATCAGAGTGGATCAGCCCTATGGTGGTACAAGACAAGAAGACATGAGAAATCAGGATATGTGTGGAACTCAGGAAGTTGAATGATGCATGTCTACATGACCCTTTCCCTACACCATTCACTGATGAAGTATTAGACAACGTGGGAGGCCAGGAGGTATATTCTTTTACAAATGGATTTTCAGGATACCATCAAATCCGGATTGCTAAGGAGGACCACCACAAGACCATGTTTTCCACAGAATGGGGATCCTACCAATATACAATTATGCCATTTGGACTGAAGAATGCCCCATCCATCTTTTCCAGGGTGGTGGTCGAAGCATTCAAAGAATTTTTGCATAAATTTCCAGAAGCATATTTTGATGAGTGGACTGTGTTTAGCTTGTTGAAATATCACATTGAATGTCTAAGGCTAATGTTGGATAAATGCAAGCAGTGTCAAATTGCTTTGAATTTGAAGAAGTGCATCTTCTTCTCACCATTTGGAGTGTTATTAGGCCATATTGTATGCAAGCAGGGCTTCCTGGTTGATCCATCTAAAATTGCAATTATAGTTGATTTGCCACCTCCTATGTCAGTCAAACAACTGCACACTGCGCTAGGACATACTGGCTATTACAGGAAATTCATTAAAGGCTATGCCGAAATCACAGCATCGATGGAGAAGATGTTGAAGAATGACTTTCATTTTGGCTGGACAGATGAATGTCAGCAGAGCTTCGACACGCTGAAATAGAAGATGGTCACTGCGCCCATTCTGGTCTTTCCAGATTGGAAAAAAGAATTTCATGTGCACGTTGATGCATCTTATATTTCATTGGGAGTATTATTGGCACAACCGGGAGAAGGGGAGATCGACCATCTATTATCTTTTGCTAGTAGGAAGATATCTACAGCGGAGATCAACTACACCACTACAGAAAGAGAAGGACTAGCCATGGTGTACGCACTCCAGAAATTCCACCACTACTTGTTGGGAGGACACTTTAAAATGTTTACAGATCACTCCACACTGAAATACCTAGTCAACAAGCCAGTGTTGGGGGGGGCGGATATGCATATGGCTTCTGCTATTTCAAGAATATGATTTTGAAATCATAATTAAGCCAGGAAGAATGAACAAGGGCCCTAACCACCTGTCGAGGATGGAACATGGAGAAGAGCCCACCAGTCTGGAGGATACATTATTGAATGTGCAATTACTCACCATTAGAATGATTGATGACCACTTCACAGACATTGTCCAGTTCCTATCAACATGAATGGCACCTAGTAAGTTTACAATTCCCCAAAAGAAACAACTAGTGGTGCGCACTGCAGACTTTTCACTGATAGTTGATCAACTATACAAGATGGGACCTGACGAGATACTAAGGAGATGCATTATGGAGACAGAGTGACCATGGATCCTCGCAAAAGTTCATGAAGGCAACGCAGGAGGACATTACACAGGGAAAGAAACTGCGCAGAAGGTTTTGTGAGTTGGCCTTTGGTGGCCTACCTTACACAGAGATGCTAAGGATTATGCTAGAGCCTGTGATGTGTGCCAGAGAGTTGGGAAACCATAAAGACGAGATGAAATTCCATTATCACCATAGATGATCCTACAATCATTTGAAAAATGGGCCATTGACTTCATGGGATCCATAAACCCACCAGGGAAGCGCACAGGAACAAGGTATATCATTACTGTGACAGAATACTTAACCAGATGGGCCAAAGCCAGAGAAGTCAACGACTGTAGTGCAACTGCAGCTGCACAGTTTATATTTGATGACATAATAACTAGGTTTGGATGCCCCAAGATCCTTATGAGTGATCAAGGCACACATTTCATCAATAAGACAGTTGAAGCCTTGACTAAATAATTTGCAATCCACCATCATAAGAGTACACCTTACCATCCACAAGAAAATGGAACATTTGAAGCATTCAATAAGATCTTGGAGACAACACTGACAAATATTTGCAATGTGAACAGAGATGAACTAGATTTAAGAGTACTTGCAGTACTATGGGCCTATAGAACCACTTGCAAGAAATTAACAATGCAAACCCCTTTCAAATTAGTTTATGGCCTCAAAGCTATTGTCCTTATGGAATACTTGGTACCAAGCTTAAGGATTGTTGTGTTTACAGGTATGGATGAGACTGGCGTTGTTCAAGAGAGGCTTTCACAGTTGGTTGTACTGGAAGAATACAGATTCATTACAGGATTCCACCAGCAGGTTCAGAAGGAACGAGAGAAGGCATATCATGATAGGCACATCAAGAATAAGGCACTCAAGCCAGGTGATTTAGTACTGATGTATGACAGTAAGTTTATAAGACACCCAAGGAAGTTCAAAATGCATTGGCTTGGACCATATGAGATCGCCTATGTAACAAAAGGAGAGATGCGCAACTGAAAACATTGAAGGAAGAATGGAAGGAAGGATTGGTGAATGGGAGTCGGCTTAAGTTGTACTATGACAACCAAATTCCTTGCAACTCTCAGTAAAAATAGCAGAAAAAGGGTCTAGGTACCAGGTGTAGTTGAAACTGGGTACCAGCCACAGAAAAGACAGTCTGCACAAGGAGGGAGAGGAGGCATAAAGTAGAAACCAAGGCTGCCCTACGCAGTCCAAACTCGAAGAAAAATAGAAGGATCGGATCCAGTGTTGGGGGCCTTTTGGCCCTTGGTTATGGAAGGAAGCGAAGAACAAGGAAGAAAAGGTAAAAATTGAACTTCGCTGGAGACACAATGATTGTCACTAGGTCAAAGTGAGCAAAAGAGCAGAGAAGATGGAGTGAAGCATGGAAAATCAAGCTGTTGGATGAGAAGATTGAGGATGATAGATTAGAAAGGAAGATGGATCAAGGACAACTCAACAAGCAAAGAAATCCACCGATAGCACCACATGGGAAGAAAGGAAATACAGGTTGGTGAAGCCCGGGAAAAGCGAGTCAAGTAGACCTAGGGTTTTAGACACCTAGGGTTTTGGTATTTAGGGTTTTGGCACCTAGGTTTCGGCCTAAGGCTGTCGGTGAGATATTGTAATGTATAAATAAGGGACAAGAGGACTTGGGTTGGGTGGTTGTTATTATTTTTTGATGTGATATAGTTGATGATCTAGCTATATTATTGAGAGAGATTATTGTATTGTGAGTAAGAAGTGTTGAGAGAGAGAGCCTTCACATATTGTAAGATCTTCAACTGTGTGCGAAGATCAGTAATACAACTAGGTGCGCAGGAAGGGGAGAGAAATAGGCAGAAGAGAGAAGATCTGTTGGTTGAGAGTGCAGACAAGAACTGTAAACTTTACCTTAATAAATCATAAGCACAGTTCTGTGGACGTAGCCCTAGAGAGAGGGTGAACCATGTACATCTATTGTTATGTGTGTGATTGATGCTTTGATCTCTGTCGTTGTTATGTTGTTCTCTACTTTATTTTATTAGACCAGATATATAGCTGTGAGGGATATATCTAGCTTGTTGAGTGATAGATACATGTTATGTTGCTACTGTATTAGAACCACTTGACATTTCCTTGGTTGTAGACATCTATGTCCTGCAACCCCCTCATAGCTGCTTCGGGTGAGACAACATTTGTTTCGTAGGTGTTGCCGAAAGGGCCAGTAGCTTGGGCTTGTTGGTGCACTCTTGGAGTGAACCTCGTGTTTGCCCCTGTGCCAATAGTGGGGGTTCAGGGGACAACATTCCCCGATGGGTGTTTGGGGGTGAAGCCCTCGAAGGAAAAAATTCCTTGTAAATGTATATTGTAATTTCATTGTAAATCTGGACCATTCATTATAAGGTCGCAAATATGACGGTAGAAGTTATGTTAGGGTTTTGTTTCCTAGAAGGAAACCCTCTTTTATGGCGGGAATGTATTGCGGCTATGTATCATTGCGAATATTTTATTTTGAGAGAGGAAACTGTGAGAGAAAGAAGAGGAAGTTACAGTGGGTGTGTTATAGATTGTATCCCTTCATTTTGTTGGATAATAATAAAGAAAGGACCTGGCAATTTCTCTGGTGGACGTAACCCACACTGGGTGAACCACATATATTTGTGTCTCTATTATATTGTGTATCTTTTGTGTTTTATTTCCGCATTTGTTTTATTTTATTTCTCTGCAATCCTTTTTTTCTAACATAGTCCACCAGGGACAAACTCCGTTATCAAGTTTTTGAGTTCATATTTGATGCTTATGTCTCTTCATTATTGAGATTTTACTTATTTATGGTGCACTTTAATTTATGCTCATTTAATACAATTCTTATAAGTCACTTCGATGAAAATATCCCGAATCACATCCACTAAGAGAATTATATCTAGGAGGAAGTGATTGACCTTCTCTAGGAAGAAGCAGTGTTCCAATAAGATTATAAGATGTCGAAGAACTACTAACTTGATAAGGTGGAGTTTACGCCATCATCATGCAACTATTCAATAGACTAGGAAGGAAAAGACTTATCCCACTTGATACCTGACTTGAGATAGCAATAGTATTACCTATTTGTCCCACATAATGGCCAATGAAAAGGTTTGAGGATGTGGTGACCGTACTAGTAACAACAGTTGTAAGTGGTGTAGTAAAATATGGTTGAATGATACCCAGACTATAAAAAAATATCACAACGCGAGGGTGTTCTCTATAAAGGTTGAACTCAAGTTCTGCTTGGATATTATATACCAGAGGATTGAACAGGGGTTGTGAATCCTTCACTTTAATAAGGTTTTCATGATTCCATATGTTCTTCTTCAAAAGGCCTTGATTGTAATCTAGGATAATCTTCAGTTACAATTTCTCCTAAATAATTTAATCGAACTAAAAGTGGAACAAGGGGATCAATTAATGTTGGGTTTGTAGGAGGGAAAAAACATTCATGAACACTTGTGTGTGATAAATCCCTCGGAACGTTGAATCAAAGGAGTAGCAACACTCCCAGTGTCAGAGTAGTTTTCCTCGTCAACAATATCTCCACGAGAAGGATCTTCTGGTGAATGGGGAGGTATTGGTTGATAATATTCAAGAGGAAATCCTTGCATCCTATGTGATCAATGAAGATTGTCGTCAACCATGGTAGAGAGCGTAGAAAATTTAAAGCCCACTATAGAAAACAGACAACACTCAGCTAACAAACTAGGAAGCAAACCATGGAAACAAAACTTTCCACAGTGAACACACTAGTTGGTGATGAAATCCAGCGTCGTGAGAGAAATGTAAAAAGAGTTGGGGTAGAGAGGGTGGACCAGTTACGTTGGCGACCTTCTTAATGGAATTACACCTTGGTGCAAGTTCCCACATGGAAGAACTGTGGGTTACCTTCTGTTGTTCCAAAGTTTTTACTTAAGGCTTACAAGTACAGTGTCTGGGCATTCGAAAGTGAGTAAGGGGTAGAGAAGGAAGAAATGTCAACCTTCGGCAAGGGAAACTAGGGTTGATTTCTAGGTTGTTGTCTAGCTTCCAACTGTTCCTGGATGTTTATGTCCCTTTCGATCGCTTCCCACGAACGTTCGAGTTCCACCCGGGTAGTGGTTGTTTTAATAATAGTATCAACAAGATTCAAGGCAATATGTGTTTGATCTGATAGTCCGGGTTGGATATTAGGTTGTCCTGTCACAGGGACAGTCATAGAGGAACAAAATGATAATGAAATCTCAATACTTTTTTAGATGTTGTCTCGATTTCGGTCATATAAAGGAGAGTTTATAGCTCCAGTAGTGAAAATATGGAGAAAACCAAAGGACCTTTCCCGTAACTGAGTTATATTTTAATAAATGTGTATGAGGTGTAAGAAAACATTGATTTGTCTATCATGTAAGGCTCCTATCAAGGGAGAATCTCACTTCTAAACAAAGGAATAAAAAGATAAAGAAATAACCTAATGAAGCATAAAATATATATAGAGATCTAAAGTGTTCACTGGTCTTATACCTGCTAATAGCCGGTACAGAAGAAAAACGGTAAACAATATAGAAAACTAAAATTTATTCACTATAGTAGAGGTTGTACTAAGTTATAGCGAAACATTCATCAGATACATATATAAAATTAAATTAAATATGGAATACAAGGAAACAAACTCATAACACAGTCGTGACAGAATCGAGAATCTTCGGATTTGCTTTATATTAACTCTCGAGGAAGAAAATCTCTATTACAATCGACCCAAAAAGGTATAGCCTTTGTTCCTTCCTTCTATTGTATATTTATACAGATTTACATATGATGGAATCTCAATCGTTCCAGGATTTTCAGTTAAAACAAGAAGGAGATCAATCATTTCATTTCTTTATCCCTGTCTTTATTTGGTACCAGAAGCCTGCCCCTTTGCATGCTCGGTACAAGTGACACACTTTTCCACCAGCCGAGATATCAACCTAGAAGGTTCCGCTTAACAATTGGCCTCAAAAATATAACAATCTCTGACTAATTGTGGTAACCTCTCTTCCATCTTTCGGTCTAGGGAATCGATAGTGCACAATCGCACACTTGGTTTAATAATCCATTTATCTATTTGAACTATGTCTACCAAAGTTACTTGTGAGATTTCGGTCGAATCTCTTTCTTCTTTCTCATTTATATCAAGCGAGAATTTCACTATATTCATTTCGTTCAGTGTCTCAACATTGCTCTCACTATCAATGCCTAACAGATTTCCATCTATAGAACCGAAGGCCTCTTCACAGGATTTCCTTACCCTCTTGGCTTGCAATTTTCCTTCTGATATGCTGCGTTTCCATTCTTTCAAAAAAATATTACCTCGAGTCTATTCTGAAATGGAAAACTCTGAACTATTTGTCGATTCCCTGTTTGTTGTAGCTATTACAACCTCTTGAAATGCGACCCAAGTTGCTCCATCTTCTCTCTCTTTGATAGATAAGTTTTTCAATACTTGATCAATAAGCAGACAGTTGTCTCGAATCGTCTTTACCTTGGCAAGTAAACTTCGCAGAGCTGCAGAAACTCTGCTCCGAATCTCCATAGCCTGGGACTGGAATATCTCGATATTTATAACCTGGATTTCGGCGAACTCTAATCTAACCTGTAGCTGCCCTATCAAGTCTCTTTGTTGGCCTACCTGTATTTGACTGGTCTGAGCTACTAGCTCTGCTTGTTCAAGCTTAGCTTTGAGTAGATCGATTTCCTTTTTATCGGCCATCCTTGCTTGTTCTATTCCTGTGTTTGCTTGGTCCTGGGAAGCTTCCTCTGTTGTGTCTAGTTTGGCTTCTAAGGTTTTGATGAGGCGATTTTTTCACTTCAGTTGATTTTTCAAAACCCCGACTGAAAATTGGTTTGTCGTAGAAAATGCCCCTAATGTCCCGGCTATTTCTGTCGTGAATTCTTCTTTCTTCATATCTTTCCCGTCGGTCAACAGCTTAAATTTTTTGGCCGTTGATCCTGCTTCTTGATAGAATTATCTTTTTACCACAACTTTTCTCTTTTTATCAAAAAAGAAATCATTTGGGGGGAGCTCTTCCATCCTTACAGGTCTCAATTCTTCATTGAAAATCCATCTTGCATCTATGTTCCCTTGAGATGACTGTAAGGGAGTAATGGAGGCGATGGGATTTCCAATTTGCTTAGCTGATTGGCCTGGAGTGGCAATTGGAGTCGGGTTTTTCGACGGATCGAGAGTTTTCATTTATGGTTTCGGACCCCTAGTTTTCTCTTCCCTGTCCTGGTGTTCTTCTTGTCTGGGTGTTGAATCTTTGGAGCCTTCGGCTTCTTTTTGTTGCACCTTTGTTGTTATTGGATTATCACCCCGCAATACTGGGGGAAGACAACTCTGTCGATGTTCTTGGAATTTTAAAACATCGGCCCTCTCTTCAGGCGTCGGGGCTTGTATCCGAGCCAAAACCTCGGCATAAGATCTTGTGCCTCGGAAAATGTCATCCAAGGGTGAATTTTTGTGCTCAAACCTTTTAAGCCCGCAATTGGCTAAGTGCTTACTTACGACCCTATGTGGATCGTGCTTCTTGAATTCGACATGAACCAATTTCAGGTCTTCTGGGGCTGTTGCCTCCGCTTTAACATGATCAAAATCTAACAAAGAATAGGAATTTAAATGAATAGGAAAAGGTGGCCATACCTTCTTAGAATATACCTTGAGTTCCTTGCTTACGCCACTGATTACGGTTTACCTGGAAATCTCACGACAAACCAGCCTATCGGGTATGAATAATTGCAAGGCATGTGGAGGAACAGAAGCGTCGAAAACCTTGAGATATGAAAATTCTGCTTCCATATACCAATCGGCTATACTGCTTAGATTTACCGTGATACTGTCTGAGATCCTGGGTGGCAGGTGGCAGAAGATAGTGACGTGCAACAGTACCATTACCCAGTTAAAGATTTCATATACAAAATCTGAAGCTTTGTCTTCCCACAACTTTGAATGGTAGATGTGGATGGGCTCAGCTTCTGATGGAGTCCAGCTCCAACTCATTAAGGGAAAAGGCATCAGAAAACACATGGCATCCATGATATACGTGGACATAAAGAATGAAGCAATCTTTCTTCTCTCCTTCTGCTCTCAATACTCTGTAACTCGACTAGTCAAACTATCAGACAGTAGTTTAGCCCAGTCCAAGGAACAGCCTTCGGCGACTGAATGGATTAGAGGCACCCACTGAAGAAAAAAATGTGTGGTGTCCTCTCTCCCATATAATTTGCAGGTCATCATAGCTACATATTTAAATTGTGGTTCCAGAGAAGATATTGAATATATACCATTATTGTCCGCCCTGACTTTGCAATGTGTGAAACCCAATCTTTGATTAAACTAGACATACTCTTGTCGTATTGCACACATTCCTTCTGTTTAAAATTTTCCAGGAATTCGGCATTGTATACTAAGTTTGACACGGTAAGAAACTTGTACATAGCCTGCAATTGTTCGTGTCTGAAAGTCCCGATAGTGACTCTTTGCTCGTTGACGATGGTTCTGATTGGTATATCTACATGGTCTAATGCCCATCGGACCATATCGTAGTAAGGGAGCAGATGTGGCCTAAATGCTACTTTATGCATTTGAGCCTAGACAACGATCTTATATTTGGTGATCAGGTCGTCTTTTTCATTGTCACTGGAATCATCCGAAACATCTACCAATTCGGACTATAGAACCTCATAAATATACGACCAGGTCTTGATAGAGTCGACACTTCGAGGTGAAGTATCAGAAATGTTGTTTGAACCTTGTCCTGAAACCTCAACAGTGGCTTCAGATGATTTTCGCGGGGCCATGGCGGGGGATTCTACTTTAGCTCTCCTGTGATAAAAATATGTATACATACAAAAATTAGTTTGCTCGCGAAAGGTTTGCTCTGCGTAGAATAAAAATGAAATTTGTGACAACAAATAAAAGATCCATGCCTTCGACCATTTAAAACTAGGTCGTCCTTAGGAACAGAACGGTCAAATCATTCTGAAATATAAATTTAGCAATAAAAACCAAATCCTTACTTGTCGATTCGCCTCATTTCCAATTAATGTCCTAGATTTTGTCAGTTCGTAATGCAAGTTGGCGCAAGTAAAGTTTAAAATTGCCTCGTAGACTGTGCATATTAATTTTCGTATTAAAACATTGGCAATGTTGGCTTAGCTTAATTAATCAGGCCTTTTTAAATGTTAATTAATCTTTCGGTATTCGCCTCATCGGGAGCTTTCACTTTAACCCTTTAAACCTCTAAAACCCGAGATTGCGATAATTAGCTTTGGTTAATAAAAAATGTAACCATGATTAGGCGTTTAATTAATTACGTTGTTATTTATATTTTGACTTCGCGACTCAAGGCTTCGAAAGTATAGCTTCCAGGAGGCTCGTATGTCGAGTTGTGAAATCACGAGATCGCGATGATATGATCTAATTAAAAAGGAATATAAAACCGGATTAAGTGTTTAATTAATTACATTTTTATTTATATCGCGACTTCGTGACTCGGGGCTTTGAAGGTATAGATTTTGAGGGAAAACATGTCGAGTTGCGAATTCCCGACAGAGCTTAACCGCAGTTAAGCTTTTTACCTTTAACATTAACCTGGGTTACTAAAACAAGAATCTCGCGATTTCGGCTATCGGGGTTATGACGGTAAGACTTTTTGAGCTAGAAAACACCGAGACACGAAATCCCGATGATGCTTAACCGTGGTTTAGAGTATCTTGACTCTCAGTACTGATCTGGGTAAACTTTTTTAAAACTATTTCGTCGTTTCGCCCCTCAGGACTTGTAACTATGTGATCTATAACTTCCGACATGCGACATCCCAAGGTAAAAAAGGAGAGACTCGTTTAAAAAAAAAAATCATGCCTTAAGAGTTTGATAGCCATCGCTGCTTACATGATGAGACTTCTGAGATTTTGGGGAAGATAAAGGAAAATACCAAAACCAGCTTTCGATTTCAAGCATTAAGATATAAAATTTTAAAAAGGCTAAAAAACAAAGGCAGCTCCAACATAGGCTCCAGCTAGGGATCCCATTTTCCTACAAGACAGGAAGAATAGTAGACCACGTGCCCATATTGGGTAAATGGAGTCAATGGATTTAATCCAGCAAAGACGTTCCTTAGAGCAGGATACCAAAAGGGAAAAGAACTTCTTTTTTTTTACTTTCGAAAAGATTTTCGAAACTCAGATATTTTTTAAACTTAGTTGTAGTCCCTTTCATGACTTTCTCCTTCTCGTTACTGAATTCAGGTCTGCATTAAGATAATCGAAACAGTACTAGGAGACCCAACAGATCTTGTGCCTATCGGCTTGCATCAAAAGAAACAAATTATATGCTTTTAATCAGGAAGACCTGTCTGAACTTGGGATGTAGATCGGGTTTTGAAAAAATTGGTTACCATAGCAGAGTGATATTAATGTATAACAACCTTATAGATATCTCAGATATTGCTTCACTGCTAGCGAGCCTGTTCAATACCCCGGTGAAGTTATCTGGCCCTGTTTACTGAATTTCCTTTCACCACTTCGGAATATATTTATGCATTTAAATGTTGAGACGAGGGCAATCATTTCTTAATTTTCTTTCATCGTCTTTTGGACTAGATGGGGGCAATCATTTCTGAATTTCCTTTCACCACCTGTCTTATAATTTGCGTTTTTTAGAGCGCGAAGTGGGCGCAATCAGTTTGTATGAGGACTGATATCTGTGTAATATTTTGCATTATAGGTCTGCCAACTTACTTTGATTACTCGGTACCAACCTTCCCTTAACTTTCACAACACCTTCGTTCGCAGGGAGAAAGGGAAAAAAAAAAATTGGAGTTTTCTATTTGAGCAAGCCTCAATCCTCCGAAACTGTTGAAAAACCTAGAAAAGTCAGGATCACTTAGGCGTCACTTTGTTTAGTAAGGGACCGAGGAGTTGTGAAGACCAACTTACTTTTCACAATCTGCTTTGAAACTTTCAAGGTTAAAAAGTAGTCCCTTCTCCCTACGTATGCAAAACCGGAAAAATGTTGGCTTTTCAAAAGTTAAACCCGAAAACAGAAAAGGGTGACAGATAGAGATCTACGAACTGAAAAACAGGGGTCAAAAATCAAAACTGACTCTTGAAAATCTTTTTTGGGCGTGCTTTACTTTGGCTGACTTATTCATTTCGTCTTATTCTTTCATAAACGATTAACCATGGAAATGTTCCTTTGTTTATTATTTCAGATGATATTGCCATATTCTTATGGGGTTATCTTGGTTTCCTTTGAGAACCCTTCAAAACAAGTCTTTTAGGAATTCTCACCTTTATCTTATCGTTTCATTTTCTTTCCAAACTAACCAAAATCGTTTTTATCACCTGTTTAAGCCAATTTATTTTCCGATACACGACTTTCTGTTTACTTCTCCTGCTCGTTTTGTTTGCAGCTGGAATCCTGTAAAAAGACAAATATGAAGGTTATCAAGGCTTTTTGAAAGGTGTCGAAAATTTACGAAAAGAAAAGAAAATCAAAATAGCAACGCGTAATGAAATATATATACATATGTAAAAAATTATATATATGAAATATACACATCATATTTTTTTTTTGGCGACTGCTTATGTCATATAATGCTTCAGATAACACCCGTTGATAGGGGCGTTGAGGATTTCACCGTCTAGATTTTCTAGTAGGAAAGAATTTTTTCCTTCGAGAGCCGAGACTCTGAATGGCCCATACCAGAGGTGATCGAATTTACCATGTTTCGTTGTTTCTTCCCTCCTTGCATCCCACCTTAATACTAAATCACCTAGGAGGAAATCTACGTCCTTTGCCCTACGGTCGAATAATGCCTTCATGTCGTCTTGGTACTTTTGCAACCTTTCATCTACTTCGACCCTATGTTGTTGAACCTCTATTAGCTGGTTTATCCTCCTGGTGAGATGATTAGGTTCTTCTATCTGATCTTGCCATAATTTCATCACAGGGAGCGCTAAATTTATAGGTAACACCACATCTATCCCATATACCATCTGAAAAGGGGAAATGCCGATAAAAAATTTAGTGCCTATGCGATTCACCCACAAGGCGTACTTTAAATGCACATGCAGAGACTTTTTGTTTTCATCCAACAATTTCTTAATTATATTGATCAGGCTCTTGTTAGACGACTCAACCAGTCCATTTCCTTGGGGGTAATACACTGTGGAATGGCCAAGAAGGATATTATACTTTTGGCAAAAGCTGATCATAGCCATAGATTTGATGGCTTGGGCATTATCTGTGACTATCTTCTGGGGGTAACCAAATCTTGACAAAATATTGTCTTCTAAGAAATCTATTACCACCGAGTCAGTTTCTCTTTTGGTTGGAATGGCTTCCACCCATTTAGTAAAGTAATCTGTGGCAGTTAAGATCCACTTGTGTTGGGCGCTAGAATGTGGATTAATCTCGCCTATAAAATCTACCCCCCATTGTTGAAAAGGGGCTTCAGTTTTGACCAGAACTAAAGGTAGCGCCAGGAGTTTCTGTTTTTCTGCAAATAGTTGACAAGGGTTACAAGCTCAGACCTTAGCGTTAATGTCTGAGAAAAGTTTTGGCCAATAATACCCAGCCCTCAGAATTTTGTAAGTTGTGGCCTTCCAAGTGTGATGTCCTCCACACACTCTTTCGTGAAATTCACTTATAACCCTTTCTGTTTCCGATTCAACTAAGCAGATTAACAAGAAACCGAGTGGGTCTTTCCAATATAGTTGATTTTCGGCAATACAATACTTAACCGCATGAAGCTTTAAAGTCCTGGCTTTTGATGGTGATAGTTCACTCGGGCATTTTAGAGTCAGCAAGTAGGATACTATGTTTCTGTACCATTCTGATGATACGAACTTCTCTTCGATCTTAATTGTATTTGTTCGCTCATCAAGCCCATTTATGTTCATGTCTTCCTCACATTCCTGCAGGCAGTTTATATCCAGAGCTCTGAGATTTGATTCAGCCAAAAGTTTGGCCAGGCCTTGTCCCTTTGTTAGTTTAGTAGGTTTGATTTCCAGGTCAAATTCTTGAATCTTAGCAAGCCATCATCCTCTTTTCCCATCGTTGTCTGGTTGTACCAAAATATCTTTCACAGAACTTGTAGGTACATACATGATTATCTTGGAGTGTAATACATATGTTCTAAATGCCTTCAGTGCTTTTACCATGGCGTACGCTTTTTTTTCCATTATATCATATTTAAGTTCTGTGTCTCTGAGGCTCTTGCTAAAAAAGGCGATCAACTGTTCGAAACCCTCTTCGTTTTTTTGGAGGAGCACCGCAGCAATCATGTGTTCGGAGGCAAACGAGAAAATAAGAAATTCTTTTAGATAATCGGGGCTTGCCAACACAGGTGCCTCGGCTATGAATTTTTTAATGTGTGTGAACGACGCTTTGGCCTCTATTGTCCACTTTACTTCGCTGTTATTTTTTAGCATATCTATGATCAATTTTACAATTTCAGCGAAATTTGGGATAAACCTTCATAAAAAAATTGTTTTTCCTAAGAAAGATTGTATTTCTTTTACATTTCTAGGAATGTTTATAGTGTCTATCGCTTCAACCCTCTTAGGATCAATCTTAATTCCATCCCTAGATACAATATGACCCAAAAGTTTACCTTCTTGCATGACGAAGTGTGATTTCTTCGGATTTAAGGACAGACCAAACCTACGGCATTTTTCGAATGTTTGTTTAAGATGTACCAAATGCTCTTCGTCGGATTTGGAGAAAACCGTCAAATCATCGAGATAGATGACTACAAACTTATCCCTCTCTACGATGAAATCAATGTCCATAGCGCATTGGAACGTGGCTCCTGCATTCATCAAACCAAAAGGCATTTTATAATACATGAACGTACCCCAAGGGGTAGTAAAAGTTGTTTTTTATTTATCTTGTTCATTCATGGTAATTTGATTATATCCAGAGAAACCGTCAATCATAGACATTATGTTCGCCCCAACTACATTTTCTGGCACGTGATCCATTTTAGGCAGGGGATAGTTGTCTTTAAGAGAGGACTTATTTAGATTTCTAAAATCCACACATAGTCTATTTTCCCCATTCTTTTTTCTGACCGGGACCAGGTTTGCCACCCATTCGGAATATCTCAGAGGTACTATAATTTTCACCTCTAAAAGCTTCTTCACTTCTCTCTCGACCACGTTCAATAAAATGGGGTTGATCTGCCTAAGCTTTTGTCTAAAGGGTTTGACCCCAAGATTTAGAGGTATCTTGTGATCGATCACGGTAGTTTCATAGGTTCTTAACTCGTCGTAAGACCAGGCGAAAACGTCTTTAAATTGTCTCACTAGGTCCTTATACTTGCCTTTTATTTCAGGGGGGAGGAGTTTAGATTTTAACCATCCTGGACTCTTCTTTGGTTCCTATGTCACAGTCCTCAACCTCTTCTGGTTGGGGTTGTAAGGTGGATTTTACAGGTATGTCGTTTTGATCAAACAGTCTTTCCAGAGGGATCAGTCCTTTCAGAATCTGGTTATTTTTTAGGACCAGCATGCAATGATTTGCGATTTTGTCTTGGAAATCTTGTGGGTCCTCCCCTTCTTGCATGATCCATATATGGTCATTCTAATTTTCTTGATCCGCATGAGTTTCGAAAAATTCGCCTACTGCTTCAAGAAACTTCTTAATTTGTTCATCATCCTCAAAAACCTGCCAGTGTTGGATATTATCTGGTATAGATGGTATGTGTCTTATCTCTATGTGATACTTCAATTTAAAGGTTGTAGGAGGAGTGAAAGTTGAAGCTTCTTTAGCTAATGCATCCGCCTGTAAGTTTTCTTTGCATGGGATGAAGTGGACATTTATAGACGAGAAAAAGTTTTCCATTAGATCCCAGGCACAATTTCTATATGATCTTAATCTGGGATGCTTGGCCTAGTATTGCCGATTTATTTGTTTGACTATCAACTCCGCATCTCTGTATACCTCTAGGTTTTTTATTTTTAGCCTCCTAGCAGCCTCTAATCCTAAGACCAAGGCTTCATATTCACATACATTGTTAGTATAATCTATATCCCATTGTAGTCTGTAAGAAAAAGGGACAACAAACCTTTCTTCGGGTGCCACGAAAAGCACTCCTGCACCAGCTCCTTCGCATGACAAGGCACCGTCAAAAAACATATTCCAGATGCAGGTGTTACACATATCCTCGGTCATGTAACCTGACTCCTCATGTTCTATATCGTTTTCCTATGTGCAACCATCTAAACCGTTGTCAAAAGATAAGATACAATTTCCTAAATCTTGATCTGCAATGTAAATAGGGAAATTGTTCGGATTTTGAGGGTCGCTTACTGTATATGCTAACCTCGTCTCCCTGTACAACCAAGTAAATTTCCCACAAAACACAGGAATCATGGCATACGTCATATCCAGTTGAAGAGAACCCCCCAGCTTGGTTCTCCATGACCTAGACAACAGTAAGCCGTACTTGGGGGGAATATTAGCAATGACCACATCCATCAAGATGCTCTTAATAGGGACCTGTGCCAGGGTGACTACCAAATCCTTTATCATTCCCATGCACTTAACTTTTCTTGAATCAAATGAGTAAAGATCTCTTTAAGGCTTTCTAGCTCTGAAATGTCTATCACTTTGGTAATCTGTTTTCGATAAATTGGGTTTTTCGCTAACTCTACCAGAGGAATTGGTATCTTAATTTTATTTATCTCATTTTCGAAACTGAAAACTCTGCTCACCTTGTCTGTTTCTCTAGTTGGGACTTCTGAATGCTTCTTTTCCAACTTATTTGTTTGGACTGCCTTATTACTAATGATCTTGGTTAAAGGTGTATTTGTATTAGCTGCTTCGGTTTCCTCTGTTTGAGTCTCAACCTTCTCCACTTCGGGTTCTTGTGCATTTACTAATTTCACTTTGTTGTTAGGTAATACGGCTTCTTCCGGGGTAGGCTCATAAGTTTGACCTCTTGGGAGAATTTTCTTAGGTTGAGTAGTTGAAATGGGCTTACTCTTAGATCTCAAGTTATACCTAGGTTGGACCTCAGCCATTATCATATCGGTTTCTTCTTGATAACTACAAAGGTCAATATAATCTCTTTCTTCACCCTTAATAGACGATTGTTGAGTGTTTAGAGATTTTTCATAATCCTCTCTAGTCAGATAAGGTTGTGTGCAATCATCACCCAAGTTCATGACATCATCATCTAAATATCTGAAATCTTGGAGGTCACTCCCTCCTATAAAATTTTCGTTCTTTAGGGGAGTTTGTATTTTCTGATCTTCATTTTTTATCTGTCTTTGTTGGTTTGGGGCATTGGGATTCCTCCTGAAATCCTTTTTGGCGAAAGAATCAGCTTTGGCCTGTTCTAGCTCCATCCTAGATATCTTATTAGATAGCCCCTTAATTATCTTAGCCATATCGTCTACTTTGTCATCTGTGTATCTATTAGACCCTGACAGCCCTGCTTGTTCTCTAAAGTGTCTAGTTTCTCGGTTTCCCGCTTCTACTTTATCTTTTAACTTACCAGAAGCCATCATATTTGACTCAATTTCTACAGCATCATCTTGCATTCGGTTTAGAGTAGCTCCAATTCTTTCTCGTAAAAGAAGTGCAAAATCTGGTTCGAAAGCCCCCGCGAAAGTTACTTTGGCTGCGGGTTGGGATGGTTTAACCTCGGCTAGGATTTTGTTATACAACTTGTTGAATCTTTGAATAAACTCCATAACTGTTTCTGAATTCTTTTTTCTTAAAGACCCAAACTCGGTTAAATAGTATAGGTGGTCCTTTCTTTCGCCCCATTGTCTAAGGAAAGCATCTTTCAAGGCATCATAGGACAAGATAGATCCTGCAGGTAGACTCTGAAACCAAGTTCGGACCTGACCTTCGAAGGTTTGGACGAAAAACCTCAAATATACATCTTCATGTTTGAGACCTAGGATGCCTGTGAATTGATCAAAGAAATTTACATGTTCGGTTGCGGTCAGATCTCCTTCCCCAGTGAATTTTGGCAAATTTTTTATATAATTTTCGGGAAGGTCATGCAGAGGAATGGGTAATACCAAAGGAGTGTATCTTGTTGCCACTTTAGCAAACACTCTGGGAGGGGGGGCAGGCCCTTGACCTCCAGCTCCTCCCCCAGGAGCACCCCCACCTCCTCCTCTAGGAGGACCCCCACCACCTCCTTTGGCGGCTGCCATCGATATTAGTGGGAAGTTGTAAAGGGGGTTTTGGAATATTAAAAGTGAATCTTTACTTTCTTCACGGGGCGAAAAATCCAAGGATGATTGGTAAGGTCTGTGAGGGCTTGGCTCTTCGGACTTGCAAGAGATGTAATCAGGAGAACCAACGGGTGTGGAAACTAGATGTGTGAAATATTCTTCGAGACTGTGTGAGGTCGCGAAATTTAACTGAAGAGTCGACGATATATCGACAGCATATAAATTTTCTATGGGACTTTTTCCTTTATGTCCTACAGAGGTTATCGGATGGGTTTCGCTTCTAACTTCGGAGAAGTTTGATGTTAGATCCTTAGTGTCGAAAAGAGGGCTACATGAAGTTGAAGGTTCAGAAGAACTCTTGGTCTTCAGTTGTGGGTATTTAAGCTAATAGACTGCAGGGGTCGTCTTAAGAGAGCCTCTCGCTTTTAAAATCTTCTTAGGATCGGTAACGGGTGTGGTCTGTTTACCATATGGGTTTTGCCTAGTATTCCTTCGTCTAGATGCCAGCTTATTAATCGTGGAGTCGCCAAGTGAAAGATTGGAAATCCTTTAAAAGGTGTGCACTCTTTGTTCACTATCAAAGGGTGGCACTTTCAACGAAAAATGTCGTTTTCCCAGGGAAAAAGATTGCGTAACTTCGGTCCCCGACAACAGCGCCAAAAAGATGTTGTTCCAGAGTCTGTACTTAAGGCTTAGAAGTACCGTGTCAAGGCATCCAAAAGTGAGTAAGGGGTAGAGAAGGAAGAAATGTCAACCTTCGGCAAGGGAAACTAGGGTTGATTTCTAGGTTGTTGTCTAGCTTCCAACTGTTTCTGGATGTTTATGTCCCTTTCAATCGCTACCCATGAACGTTCGAGTTCCACTCGGGTAGTGGCTTTTTTAATAATAGTATCAAAAAGATTCAAGGTGATATGTGTTTGATCTGATAGTCCGGGTTGGATATTAGGCTTTCTTGTCACAGGGAGAGTCATAGAGGAACAGAATGATAATGAGATATCAATACTTTTTTAGATGATGTCTCGATTTCGGTCGTATAAAGGAGAGTTTATATCTCTAGTAGTGAAAACAGGGAGCAAACCAAAGGCCCTTTCCCGTAACTAAGTTATATTTTAATAAATGTGTATGAGGTGTAAGAAAACATTGAGTTGTCTATCATGTAAGGCTCCTATCAAGGGAGAATCTCACTTGTAACCAGAGGGAGAAAAAGATAAAGAAATAACCTGATGAAGCATAAAATATATATAGAGATCTAAAGTGTTCACTGGTCTTATACCTGCTGATAACCGATACAGAGGAAAAATGGTAAACAATATAGAAAACTAAAATTTATTCACTATAGTAGAGGTTGTACTAAGTTATAGCGAAACATTCATCAGATACATATATGAAATGAAATTAAATATGGAATACAAGGAAACAAACTCATAACACAGTCGTGACAGAATCGAGAATCTTCGGATTTACTTTATATTAACTCTCGAGGAAGAAAATCTCTATTACAATCGACCCAAAAAGGAATAGCCTTTGTTCCTTCCTTCTATTTTATATTTATACAGATTTACATATGATGGAATCTAAATCGTTCCAGGATTTTTAGTTACAACAAGAAGGAGATCAATCGTTTCATTTCTTTATCCCTGTCTTTATTTGGTACCAGAAGCCTACCCCTTTGCATGCTCGGTACAAGTGACACACTTTTCCACCAACCGAGATATCAACCTAGAAGGTTCTGCTTGACAATTAGCCTCAAAAATATAACAATCTCTTACTAATTGTGGTAACCTCTCTTCCATCTATCGGTCTAGGGCATTGATAGTGCACAATCGCACACTTGGTTTAATAATCCATTTATCTATTTGAACTATGTCTGCCAGAGTTACTTGTGATATTTCGACCGAATCTCTTTCTTCTTTCTCATTTATATCAAGCGAGAATTTCACTATATTCATTTGGTTCAGTGTCTCAACATTGCACTCACTATCAATGCCTAACAGATTTACATCTATAGAACCGAAGGCCTCTTCATAGGATTTCCTTACCCTCTTGGCTTGCAATTTTCCTTCTGATATGTCGTGTTCCCATTCTTTCAACAAAATATTACCTCGGGTCTGTTCCGAAATGGAAAACTCGAAACTATTTTTTGATTCCCTGTTTGTTGTAGCTATTACAGCCTCTTGAAATGCAACCCGAGCTGCTCCAGGTTCTCTCTCTCTGACAGATAAGTTTTCCAATACTTGATCAATAAGCAAGCAGTTGTCCCAAATCATGTTTACCTTGGCAAGTAAACTTCGCTGAGCTACAGAAACTCTGCTCCGAATGTCCATAGCCTGGGACTGGAATATCCCGATATTTATAACCTAGCTTTTGGTGAACTCTGATCTAACCTGTAGCTGCCCTATCAAGTCTCTTTGTTGGCCTACCTGTATTTGACTAGTCTCAGCTACCAGCTCTGCTTGTTTGAGCTTAGCTTTGAGAAACTCAATTTCCTTTTTACCAGCCATCCTTTCTTGTTATATTCCTATGTTTTCCTGGTCCTGGGCAGCTTCCTCTGCTATGGCTAGTTTCGCTTCTAAGGTTTTCATGAGGCAATTTTTTTGCTTCCGCTGATTTTTCAAAACCCCGACTGAAAATTAGTTTGTCGTAGCGAACGCCCCTAATGTCACGGCTATTTATGTCGTGAATTATTCTTTCTTCATATCTTTCCCATCGGTCAACACCTTAAATTTTTTGGCTGTTGATCCTGCTTCTTGATAGAATTCTCTTTTTACCACATCTTTTCTCTTTTTGTCAAAAAAGAACTCATTTGGGGGGAGCTCTTCCATCCTTATAGGTCTCAATTCTTCATTGAAAATCCATCCTGCGTCTATGTTCCCTTGAGTTGATTGTAAGGGAGTAATGGAGGCGATGGGATTTCCGATTTGCTTAGCTGATTGGCCTGGAGTGGCAACTGGAGTCGAGTTTTTCGGTGGATCGGGAGTTTTCATTTCTGGTTTCCGACCCCCAATTTGTTCTTCCCTGTCTTGGTGTTATTCTTGTTTGGGTGCTGAATCTTTGGAGCCTTCGGCTTCTTTTTGCTGCACCTCTGTTGTTATTGGATTCTCACCCTGCAATACTGGGGGAAGACAACTCTGTCAATGTTCTTGGAATTTAAAAACATCGGCCCTCTCTTCAGGTGTCAGGGCTTGTATTCGAGCCAAAACCTCGGCATAAGATCTTGTGCCTCGGAAAAAGTCATCCGAGGGAAAATTTTCGTGCTCAAACCTTTTAGGCCCACAATTGGATAAGTGGTTACTTATGACCCTATGTGGATCGTGCTTCTTGAATTCGACATGAAACAATTTCAGGTCTTCCAGGGCTGCTGCCTCTGCTTTAGCATGCCTGAAATCTAACAAAGAATAGGAATTTAAATTAATAGGAAAAGGTGTCCATACCTTCTTAGAATATCCCTTGAGTTCCTTGCTTATGCCACTGATTACGGTTTGTCTGGAAATCTCACGACAAGCCAGCCTATCGGGTATGAATAATGGCAAGGCATGTGGAGGAATAGAAGTGTCGAAAACCCTAAGATATGAAAATTTTGCTTCTAGATACCAATCAGCTATACTGCTCAGATTTACCGCGATACTGTCTAAGATCCTGGGTGGCAGGTGGCCGAAGATAGTGACATGCAACGGTACCATTACCCAGTTAAAGATTTCATATACAAAATATGAAGCTCTATCTTCCCACAGCTTTGAATGGTAGATGTGGATGGGATCAGCTTCCGATGGAGTCCAGCTCCAACTCATTAAGGGAAAAGGTGTCAAAAAACACACGGCATCCATGATATACGCGGACATAAAGAATGAAGCAATATTTTCGCTCTCCTTCTGCTCTTGATACTCTGTATCTCCACTAGTCAAACTATCAAACAGTAGTTTAGCCCAGTCCAAGGAACAACCTTCGGTGACTGAATGGATTAGAGGCACCCACTGAAGAAAAAAATGTGTGGTGTCCTCTCTCCCATATAATTTGCAGGTCATCATAGCTACATATTTAAACTGTGGTTCCAGAGAAGATATTGAATATATACCATTACTGTCCGCCCTGAAATTCGCAGGGTGTGAAACCCAATCTTTAATTAAACTAGACATACTCTTGTCGTATTGCACACATTCCTTCTGTTTAAAATTTTCCACGAATTTGGCATTGTATACTAAGTCTAACACAGTAGGCAACTTGTACATAGTGTTGAAATAATGTAACTGCGAAGAGCATTCTTATTATTTTGTTATTGGATTAAATCCCCATTGTGGATTAATCATGTCATTATGATTATTTTTATTATTATATTAATCCCCATTGAGGATTAATCAAGTTGGTAATTGT
>SNQJ01S0095671.1:9015-19481 GCA_010110895.2 Picea sitchensis
TCAATAATCAACATAAAATAGTTTTCTTTTCCTGTACCTTCTTTTCTTGATGGTCCACATAAATCCATATGTACTAACTGGAGAGGTTTTTCTGTTGAAGGAAATTTTTTATATTTGAATTGTGTCTGAGTAAGCTTTCCTATCTGGCAAGGTTTACAAACAAAGTCATATGGCTTTGATATCTTTGGAAGATATTTTACTGCCCCATTGTTTCTAATCTTGATTATATGATCAAAATTTAGGTGTCCAAGTCTCCTATGCCATAGCCAACTTTCATCACACTTTCTTAAATGACATTCTTATTTTTCTTCTTTTAACACATAGACATTGTTTTTTGTTCTTATCTCTTTTGCAACCAGTTGTCTTGAATTCACAGACTTTATTTTACAATCTTTAGAAATAAAAACAACTTCACATCCTCTGTCACAAACTTGACTGACACTTAATAGATTATGTTTTGGACCATCTACATAAAACACATCTTGAGATTTTCCTTTGCCATTACTCAGGCTTACCATTCCTTTACCTTTTATCTTTCCTAGTGCATCGTTTCCAAAAGTTACATTCCCTGATTTGTTTTCACTTAGAGTTAGAAATTTACTTTTGTCTCCAGTCATATGTTTGGAACATCCACTGTCAATATACCAGGGATTATTTTGTCTTTGGGATGATAACACTAATTCACACTGATCATCTTCTTTCTTCTTCCAAACCTTGAAATTTTCAGCAGCAGGATTCAGATCTAGCTTAAAGTTCTTTAAGCGACAGTCTGGAGCTTTATGTCCATAATTATGGTAGTTATAACATTCCGGTTCACTGAATAACATATCATAATGATTGTTATTCTCATAACTGTTGTTATGTTTCACCTGCGTCCTTCTCCCAACCATCATATGATTTATAGTTTGTGGTTGTTTGTTGCTTAGCTGTCTCAATCTTTGTTGTGGCAGATAACTATTCTTTGAATAACTTGTTTGCTCATATCTACATCTTAAAGAACAAGTTATAGCTTTGTGACCAAAGTTAGAACAAAAAAAACAATATCTATAGAAAAATCCTTTGTACCTAGAAAAAGACTGTCTTCTTTGAGCGGATCAATTTCTTCCATGCTGATAGTTTCTCTAATCAGTTCTGGTACTTTCTTTTTCATTCCTTCTTGGTGAATGATTTTCTTTCTTTGTTTTTGTAGAGTGGTTGTTGTCAACGATTGTAGATTTGACAAACTTGATGGGTTTTGTATTACTTGAATGATCACTACTTGATCCTTCTTCATATCCCAAGCCACCTTTCAACTTTGGATTCCTTTGCTGATTTAGAATGGAGTTTAAACCTTCTGATGCTTTAATACTTGACAGATTTTGGTGATACAATGCCTTAAACTTCTCCATTTCCTTTTTGGTTTTTACTGTCTCTTCTTCTAAGGCTTCACACCTCACTTTCTTCTCTGATAACTGTTGTTTCAGAATGTCTTCTATTTTATTTGCCTCTTCTAACTTGACTTTTAGTAGAGCAAAGTCTTCATCAGATTGTTTACCATTCATTTTAAACTGCATCAACAACTATTTTTGTTTTCTCTTCTTATGTCTGAGTCTGTCAATTTCTTCCAAAGCAMTGATTAATTCMCCTTCCATATCCACCACAACTTCTTCGTCATCCATTTCACCTACTAAATGTTCATCATCAAGATCTCCCATAGCCATAAGCATAAAATCATTCACTTTTTCTTCACAGGATGAATCATTATCTATGTCTTCTGAGGAGTCATCATTGTTTGCACACACACTTTTCTTTTTATTATTTTTATTAAATTTGTATTTCTTTTCATCATCAGAGTTCTGGTCCTTTTGGTCCTTTTTCTTATGAAGACACTTAGATGCAAAATGACCTATTTTACCACAGTTAAAGCATTTGAAGGGCATCTTGCCTTGGTATTTTCTCGATCCTTTCTTTAACCTTCTCACAAATTTTGCCTCAATATCATCTAGTTCTAAGTCAACATCCTTGTCTGCTTTGAAAGATGCTCTCTAGTAATGGATTTATCTTTGCTAATTCTCATTTCATATGCAGTTAGAGTTCCTAGGAATTGATCAATGGACAGAGTTTTAAGATCATTTAGTTCTTCTACTGCAGAGACTTTTGGATTAAATTTATCAAGCAGAGATCTTAAAATCTTCTAAACTAAAAATGATTCTTCAATCTTCTCACCAAGACCCTTCATGGCATTCACAAGTTCTTCATCTCTTAAAAAATACTTGCTAACTATTTCATCTTCATTCATATTTAGTTGTTCAAATTTCAATCTATATGTTTGAAGTTTGACATCTTTTACTTTCTCATTTCCTTCATAATTGCTAATAAGTTTATCCCACATTGCTTTGGCAGTTTCAAGATGCATCACCTTTACAAACTTAGCTTCAACAAGTCCATTTATGATAGCATTCATTCCCTTAGCATTAAATCTAAACTCTAACTTATCATCCTTGGAAGCTATCACAACAGTCTTTGTATATCCAGTCTCTACTACATCCCAAACATCAGCACCTAAGGCCATTAAGTATGTTCTCATTCTAACCTTCCAGAAGGAAAAAATTGTTCCATAAAAGAGAGGAGGCTTATTGGCTGAAGTCCCTTTGTGACTTGTCATGTTTAATCTTACAGATCTACCTTTAAGTAAAAGGAACCCACTCTGATACCAATTGTTGAAATTACTAAGACAATTGAGAGGTGGGGTGAATCAGTTGTTACTGAGCTTAAATGATATATGACTTATTCAAAATAATATTCAATCTCTTCCAAGTGACCATCAATATTATGCAATATATGAACAACATAAATAAAGAACATCAGTCACACATAAGATATACATAGAGACAGATTTTCAAGAGGAAACCCGTAAAGGGAGAAAACCTCTTCTTCTTCGAATGATAGGCAGTATTTTAAGTTCTGTACATCATCTATCTTTCAGAACCAACTCAAAGTGAGGCTACTACCTCTGTTTTGCAAGATCCAAATTGCTGAGAGGAACAACCCTCTTACTTTTCTAGCACCCACTAGAAGGAAGCATCAACTCCCTAATTGTTCCAGCACCAACTGGACTTATACAAGCACCAAATTGCATACATAAAACTCTGTGTTTTCCCTAGCACCACCCTGCCACCCTGTTTTTCTAGCCACAACTAGATGGAAGATACAACTTCCAATATTCAAGCACCAACTTGAATATCAGAGGACCAAAGTCCTCTCTAGCACCACCCTACCTCCCTGATTTTATAAAAATGAATGAATAACTATCAGTATAGATATATCAAGTCTTACCACTTCTCCTCCGTTCTGCAATTCTTCTCTGCTTCATTATACGTCTACTCTATTCATATTCTATTTATCATTTCTGAGTTTGATCTCACACTGTGCATTCTGTGATTTTACTTTCTCCCATTTTACTTCATTTTTCAGTCAGAACAACTAACTGTACACAGTCACTACATATCCCTTTTTATCCACACCAACCTCTTCAGTTACACCTTGAATCCCCTTGGGAAAAAATGCCTCAGCAACCGAATCACCAACCGTTCAAGAATCATGATTCAATTCAGCTAACTAAACCGTAACTGAATAATTAATCATGAGGTGGAACAATATCCCTTCGATAAGATTCCCAATTCACCATCATTGTTGGATTACATCTACAGGATCTCACGTTTATCCCATGTGCCCACTGGCTGTGACAATAGGCTAATCAAAAAGTGATTTCACATTTCACATTTTAGATATCTTGTTGTGAGGCATCTAGAATTTCCATGTTGCGATCTACGGAAATAGGGCTTAGCAATTAGTATCTCCCCTTTTCGTGACCACCAACAATGACCACCAGCTACACCAACAGGCGCTATGCAATTTCACATTTCACGAATTTTGTTGCGAGTCACTCTGACTCTTCCAATTCTCGGTCACGAAATGGAGCCTTGTAACTTGCAAGCTCCTTCCTTCATGTTCCCACGACTGTAACCAAGCACTTATCCATAAAGTGCTTTCATGACTCACGATTTCGGGAATATTATGATGAGGCATCTCGACTCTCCATGTTTTGATCACCGAAACTCTGAAATAGAGTCAGATCAACGGTCCACGCTCTCCCTTGATCAATGACTCAAATTGAATCACGGTTTCACGTTTCATGATTTCAAAGGATAGAGATCCTCTTTCCTTTGACTTTCCAGTCAATGAAAGACTGACCTCTCACCACGTGTAGTCTACATCCAATGATTAGGATTGTTTATCATGATTTCACATATCGCAAGTTTGAGGGGTTAGAGCACCTCCTCCTTTTGGATTTCCTGATCTGTGAAACTCTGAAATATATTTTTTGTCATGCCCTGATCTTTCGCCACGTGTCCTTCTTGGATCAACGGTCCTCCTGCTTTCGAGACTTTGTAATCTCGCTTCATATTGTAATTAAAGATCATGCTCCTTCTTATGGATCCGACGATGGCCGGTCTTCGCGCTCAGATATGACGCCTGAGATCTGTTCTCCTCTTCTGCGCGCTCCTCCTGTTTTCTTTCATATTTGACAACCATTGGGAATTCAGGATGGGTGATCCAATGATCAATGTTTCTCCTCATCCTGAGATTAGGCTTATGATCTTTCCATGCCATCAAATTTAGAGGCATTTTCAAAGCAGGACACTTCATATGATATTTGGACCATGAATTTTGATGGAGCTAGGGCAATATATGGCAGTGGTGATGGTATTGTTTTCACTTTTCCTTCTAGTGATATACTTACATATTATTTCTTCTTAGAGTTTGATTGTACTAACAATATTGTAGACTATGAAGATCTTTTCTTGGTCTTAATATAGCTAGAGAAAAGAAGATTTAGATTTTTCTTGGTCTTAATTTGGTTAGAGAAAAGAAGATTGAGATTTTGTGTTTGAAGACTCTAACTTGATTGTGCATCAGGTTAGAGAACAATGTTTGGCCAAGCATTAGAGGCTTAAACATTATCGGAATCAATTTTGGGATTGTGTTGAATTTTTTGATGGTTTTTCTATTACTGCAATTCCTCGAAAAGAGAGAATTTACTGATTCATTAGCTGTTGCAGAACCATACACATTTTCCCATGGATGAAGTGAAGATAGTCCATACACATTTTCCAGAGAGTAGATTAAATAGCTTCCATGTCCTTGAGGACAATAGAAGTGCATTTATGACCAACATATATTGTTTTCATCATCATTATATTTTATCATAACCATCAAATCTCCAACAAATCAGTCGTGTTTGTATCATATTTCATAAAACAACGGAACAAAAAGTCTCCAATAGTTATAAACTGGAATTGTTATAAGGATCACATGATTCCTATAACTTTGCAGTGATGCAATCCCCACTCCAAAAATATGTCGTCCTAGAATCCATTCACATGGTACCCCCCATATGGGTCGTTGAACCCTATATGAAAAGTAAGACCAGTTCATATTAACCAACTAAACAACCAAAAATATTGGTCCATATGTCTGATAGATGAATAATTACTTCAAGTGTAGAAATGAAGTGTCCTGTCAGAGAATATCTACCTCTAGCATGAAAATAAAATAGGGATGTTCATTTTGTGGGTCAAACTCTGTGTTGTTATCCCCCACCATTCCAAGAACCTTCCATAATCAATAGAAAGAAGAGTACAAATAAACTAAATTTTGGAAAAAAAACCACCCCATTCTTTTTCTTCAACCAATAATTTGCAACTAAATGATGGCCATCAACAACAAAAAACTTACAGAACGAGCATGCTCAACCACAACAATATTCATTTCCATTCTCATATCCTACTAGGAGCTCAATTATCAATTGTTAAAGGGATAAAAGAATTACAAATGTAAATTTTCCTTAAAAATTATAAGCTGAAAGGAATCTTGAATCTTAATTAATAAAATAATTGTGAAGTGAATTTCAAATAAAAGTCAAAAGGCAAAGAAAATAAATATCATCGGGGGCATAAAAAGGTATTTTGAGGCTGAAGGTGTGGAAATTCATCTCTACTATTGTTAATTGAGAAAATTCATTGCAAGTATAAGGTTGAAGCACTTGAAGCTTTTAAAAAATTGAAAACCTATAATCTCTCAAAACCAACATCCCATCAAATTTAACCAGATTCAATATTTTGAAGTTTTCCATTGATTCCTCGATTCAAGGCATTGGAGGTCATGATTTTCCATGGATTGCTTGATTCATGGGCACTGGAGGTTGAATTCACCCTATTTTCTTAGATTCATGGAAATTTCATTGCTCAGGCCTCCTTGAGTTTGGGTACATGAGAATCGTTCTCAAATTTCATCAGAGGAGTTGAAAATTTGAAGCTTTCTTGGCTGTTTGGAGGATTATGATCGAAAGATATGTGGATGATATTCATTTCCTAGTTTTTAATAAATTATTTACATTAGATAATGTGAGCTGTAATGGAGTTCTTGGGATACCAATAAAAGGAGAATTGCACAATATAACATAATTTAGAGTAGGGAATGAACATAGGATGAATACCACCATTATATTAGGTGCCTAATCTTTCCATAATAGGCCTTGAAACTAGGTGGATATACACAACATAAATGGATATTTGTTTTTTCATTATGGGAAGCATATACTGTCTTAACAAGCCTTAAAATGACATGGGAACATGCAAGATATATGAATATTAGTGTTGTCTCTTTGATTAATCTAGCCTTTGGGTTTATGGTTTCCTCAGGTCATCTCATCTAGATTTATTTCTAATATAGACCAAAACATAAGGCAATGTAATGAATGTTATAGGAACATCTCAATTATATATTCTTTCTATGTAAATTCAAGGCACCTTGGGGTGGAGGGATTCATATCGCAATGCCGCAACAACATTACTAAGAGGATTGCATTAAAATATCTTTACCACAATTTCCTCAATTTGTTATCAGATGGGATCATCATCGATCTTCTCAGATCTTCTTGTTCTAAAAATATCAAAGACTTCAATGTCAGAGGTAGGAGGAATTATGCAATTTTTGCAAACTTTGTCCATTTCTCTTACTACAAGAACACAACAGATTGTGCTCCTCATATAATGTAAATCAAAATCAAAATTTTCATTGGATAAACTGCAGGGGAAGGCTCTGCAACATTATTTTCAACTTTCAAGTTCAACCATTCAGATCCTATTTTAGAATTTTGAGCTTTGGGTAGGTTCAAGTGAATTTTTTTGCCAATTTCTAGTTATGCATATAAAATTGTCTATTTGAAGTTACTAGGAATGCATTGGGTTGTATCTTTGCATGTTCATGAATACGCAATTTTTTCAGGTTTGGCCATTGCCAGTGTTCTTCAACATTAAAATTAGATTATATATTGTTGTTAGTTCATTGCAACATGCAATAGAGAATGTGGTCCTGATATTTTGGATTGTATATAGTGTTGCACTAAAATCATGATGGGAACAATGTAGTATTTTTTTGCATTCTTAATAATATTGAAAATCTCTTTTAATGTTGCTTTTACATTAAAAAATAGATCACATAGTGCTTAGAGTGCTACATATTTTATTTAACCTTTTTAACATGGGCTTTGGGATATTAGGATGCTATGTGCCAAAATTTTGTTTGATTCCATTGGCCAGATGAATCTCATGTTACAATTTTCATTGAAGGATGTACTCTTCCCTATGGATAACTAGGTATCAATCACCTGGGTAGGGTCTTTTCTTGCTTATTGAAGGCTCACTTCTCTTTTGTTTTCTTGCAAGCCTTTTAGTTGAATGATATTTTTTTCATTCTTTATCTTTTTAGGGCGTGTTCAGTATTTAAAAAATGATGTATTATGAAGATATCTTGAAAATGCCTACACATAATTTCAAGAACTATAATCTATTGGAGACAAAACATCTTAAAAGGGGAACTAGCCAATTTCTTAGCAACCCAACATTGGCAACAACCAGTTGAGATAACCCCTTGGTATTCATGCACTCATTTGATTTTTATAGTACAAAAGTGTTAAATCGATGTCATTGATTGGATGGGAAAAGCATGGGGTGACCGACCAATGAGCAATATGGTTACCACAACAAAGTCATTTGCAAAATGCTACATGCAATAATGGAACAACATGAAAATCAAGTGAAGTATTTTTGTTGCAATGGAATGCATGGGATGTATATGTGCCAAGGCATGGAATCATCTTAACAAGATAAGTTAAATGTGAAAATGGTTAATATTACTTGAGGTCTCTGTGTGATACCCTTGAAAGCAGTTTCATGTATCACTTTGTGTATCTAATATTTGGCATGTCCTTTGTTGTACAGCTCAGTGAAGACATCAATGAACTTATAAGGTCTTCTTAAATATTCAAATGCAGGTTGAACTGATTTCACATATTCTGTATCTGCAAGAGCATTTATTAATTCTTGGTCTTTCAATGCTACTTCCTCCTCTTTGAGAAGAGTTTCCTCATCATCTATAGCAGTGCAATCATGCCACAAATTTACAAGAGAATCACTGCCACCACATGCAATGAAATAAACTCTTAGTATTTTCATGAAGGAAATCCATAATAAAATATATTCCCATTAATTCACGTCCATGCACAACATAAATATCCTTTGGTTTTGTTACACCACAAGCTATAAGGAGAGCATTATTTTCACCATAAAACTTATGCACGGAGAAATCTCGATCAACACCAACATTTTCATTTGCTTTCTATGTAAGAGAGTGACAACATGGAAATAATTGAAACCTAGTTCCTTCCTTCATCAATAAAAGGAAGAGAAATTTGGAGCCCTAGTTTTAGACATCACATGTTATGGATTTGCATAGTTTCAAAATACCTTCAACAAACAAACAGATATTGTTACAAATTACCACCCTCCCAGGTGTTCAACTATATCAGGCAGGAGGTTGGAGCTTGAAATAAAGTAATAAAACAAATTGTTGCAACAGTTGAATCAACAATAGCTCATGCATGGTCACCAACAAACCTGATTTCTCTGGTTTTGAATCTACAGGTTCATGTCAATGGATATCTGCATCATTCTTGTATGCATTGAGTACCGAGAATGCTCTGTATCTTGTTGCTTTTCCAATGATCACTTTACAGGCAATGCAATTTTTTTTTTTACAAAATTCAGCAGATTAGTTCGTGTATGTGATAAACAAAATTATGGGAAAACTCAAAGCCAACATAATTTCGCTTTGACAATTCACTTGGAGACAATCCAAAACTATTGGTCAAAATCTTGCAAGTAGGGAGGAAGCACTAAATAACGAGAAATATATGTCATACATATAGTAAGGGCCAAAATTGCAAAAAGGTATTAGGGCTTGGATCACCTCATTCTTGTTGAATAGCCTCACGTGGCAGGGCTGGTCTCCTCTGGTTCTTTCTTTTTTAGTACAACCACTTGCTCCTCATGATCTTGTACTTCTTGCAAAATTTAACACTAAATATGAAGTACGTTTTAGCCTTCTTAGACAACTTCTTAGATTTCTCTCTGTACTTGTCTTTCTATGCGGAAACTGTTGCAATCTGGGCTTTCAAGGTARCATTCTCTTTCTTCATAAATCTGTCTAACACTTTGTATTCCTTAAGCCTCTCCTTCCAAGAAACCACTTTATCTCTTTTCATTTTGACCATGTTTTCATCCTTAGGATCATYGAGGAAATMTATCCTTCTCCTTTTCCTGYTGGTGGGTGCCTCTGATGTATCAGTCGCAATAGGTTGCTTGCATTTCTTGACTCTCTTATTCTTCATAGGTGAACTCAGACCAAAAAAAAAAATACCCCCATGTTTTCTACCTTTTCCTCATTTCTTCAATGATGAGTAATTTAATCGAAGCACAATGAAAAATTTCGGTCTCATCTTTAACAAGATTGGATTTGACCTTGTTAGACATTTTTACTAGGCTTTGCCAAAGAAAATAGGGTATATTGAGTGGATAAGTACTTGTGAAATGTTCCAATAATCTAATGTGGTACAGGAAAGTTGAATTATACCTTCCCTCACAGGTTATATACCTTTGAATAAAAACCAATAGTGCATTCCACTCTTTCCTTATGTAAACCCTTAGAACACTCTTCCTTGGTTTCCCTCCTTGATGTCATGTAAGCCCTTGGAAAAACCTTGACAAACAAAACCCTTGATGCTTGCAACATTGTTTAAAGGATGGACAAACTATGTTTCTTTTTCCAAATATGTAAAATGAGTATATTACAGTTTAATGAACACATTTTCCTATTATTATATATGGGTTTTATACTTTATCAAAAAAAATTCCAAGACTTTGTAAGGTTTTATAATTCAGTGAAAAATTCACCAAGATTTTACAAGATTTTATAATTCAGTGAAAGATTCGCCAAGATTTTACAAGATTATATAATTGACTAAAAGATTCTCCAAAACAATATATATACATATTATATAATTGATAAAATAGCCTTCATTTTTT
>SNQJ01S0095671.1:20751-38424 GCA_010110895.2 Picea sitchensis
TACCTTCTTTATTTTTCCTTGGTCTCTAAATGAGGGAACAATTCCTATTAATGTGTCCCATTTTCAGACATCAGAAACATATGATATTTGGGTTATTTCTTCGGCCCTTCTAAAAATTCTTGGGTGAGGATGGTTCTTTCTTTATCTTTACTTTCTTAGTGTGGGAGGCTAGGGCTTGGTCATCATTTATCATCTTTTGTTTTCTTTTCTTTTTCCTTGCTTCTTCTTGGTTACAGTCTTCCCATAGCCTACTGAACTTGGGTAGCTTCCTTCTTGAGAATATCCCTTGAATAAATGCATCCCATGACCTTGGGAGGCCATTCAAGGTGGTCATAACTATTTCTTATCCATTCACTATATCACCAATATCTTCTATATTCTCCTTGATTTGGTTCATTCTTGAGAAGTAAGAGTGGATGGTTTCTGAATTTTGCATCCTCATGTTCTTTAACTAAGTTCTCAAGGTCATTCTTCGGTTGATGTTGTTTCCTTAAAACAATTGTGTTAAGGAATCCATCATTTATTTTGCAGTGGATAATGAAGATATGTGATGAATAATATGGTCCTTAATGGATTATGCAATAATCCTATTTTCTTTGACCATATCCTTCTCGTGCTTTTCTTTAGCCCGATCTCCTTCTGGTTCTGAAACCTCTTCTTTAGTGAAATTATATATATCATGTTCTTCTAGGAGGAGGGATATTTTGTACCTCCAGTATATGAAGTTTTCAGCTCCCTCCAACTTCTCATCAATATTGGTTCTAGTAGTCATCCTGCCCCTAAATCACAAATTATGGATTCTGAAGATCTGATCCAGCGAAAATATGCACTCCACTAGGGCGCACTTGTTGGTTCCCTTTCCTTATTCGACAACCACCCTTATCAAGAAAAATGACTCCTTTTGTCTTCTATATCTACAAACTCTTTTCTATTTAGGCATGCTCTGATACCATGTTATTATTTTAGAATTTATAGTTATCTTCTTTAACATTCATTAAAATTTGCATTTAATAGGATCATTGAAATATAAACAATAAAAAAACAGAAGACATATCTTGGTAAAACCTCATGGGAGAGAAAACCCAACAACCAATTCTTGAATATAGATTGCTTCTACCAGTACAGTGTCACGTTATAACTCTCCACAAATAGACCAAGACCAAGATAGAAAAGACCAAGAAAATGATACCTCTTGCACTAGACATCCTTTATTATGCCCCAAATACACAAGATAAGGTTAGTTGTGTGTGTGTACAACTAAGAGGAAATCAACCTCTATTTTTACACATAACTGACTCCCAAAAAGATACAACCCTATGAGGGGCCATTTTTACTTTTACAATAAGGATAACAATAAAATAATTTCTTTTGAGCTTATTTATACAATAATATTACAATAACCTTCTCGAGGTTTGACCAATACAAATACAAAAGAATATCTTCCGTAGTTACATCAAATATCAACAGTTTGATTTTTGTCACTCAGTTGTTATAGGATACACCACTTCAAAGAAACCTTCGAATACTGCAACCAACAAGGAATTAAAAAGGAACAACAAAATATCAATGGATGCCATCCTAGATGAATTACCTAATTCGGTAAAAGTCAAAGTGGTACAATGTTCATTATCCAAAGAGCTTTGGGATAAGATACATAATATCTACTATAAGGAATCTCCTCTTGCAACCATAGAGTCAAAGCATGTTGATCAAGATAAATAAGATATTGAGATAGAACAAGAAGAACATGAAAATGATAAAGAAGATTATGAATAAGGTGAAGTGGATCTTGAGGAAGAACTAATCAGTGCTTTGCGTGAGCTAAAAGTAGAAATGAAGAAAAAAAAGTCCCTCAAGGAAGAATTGATCAAGATAAAGGAGAGTTATCAAAACCACAACAAAAATTCTGAATAAGTCCAACAATTTATCATAAATCTAAGAGTTCAGTTGGAAGAATCCAAGTGATTGAAGAAACACTCAAAAATCAGTTGGAAGAAAAGTAGTGTTTGGAAGATGAAATAGTATCACTAATAAAGGAAGAAAAGAAGAGATAAGATATCTTAGCCATAAGGGATCATGGCCATAAAGAGTCAAAGATGAATGAATGCAGAAGAGTTATATCTCCAAGAAGATGTTCTACCCCCAAGCATCAAAGAATATTCAATCATTGTGAAGGAAACAACAAAAGAGAAGATCGTGATCAACTAAGGCATGAATTCAAAAGGATTGCATAACAAATAGGATCCCTTGCTTCCAGGTATCAAAGTTTATTTCATGGTTATTGTTTTACTTGTAATAAATTTGGATATAAATTTGTAGATTACATAGCGTATGGAAGAAAGGTTCAATCAAGAGATGTTTATATGACCCCTTACAATATTGAATGCTACAAATGCCACAATTATGGACACATAGCTCATGATTGTAGAAGCATGATGAAATATTCCTTGAAGGAAAACAATGATATCATATACAAGAAGGTTTGGAGAATAAACAAAAAAGAAGAACAACGGGTGAATGAATAACTTCCATAGATCATACTCACAAGAATTACAAAGTTGCGAAATCATGATGAATCTATAGGAAAAGAGGAAGATGTCAAGATTCAAAAGGATGATCCTACAATAGAGCATGTTTATATATTGTTCTAAGAAATTTGTCTTGGAGATTCCCAATAATGTGAATGTGTAAGAGGGGGAGTCTAAGCAACATCTATTAAATATTATAGAACTATATTTCGGGTAGTCTGAAGTATTTGTTTGTATATTTTGGGAAGACAGATTCAGAGTGGTTTGATGGTATAGGTACAAAATGTCTTATGACGGATTGGTTGATTAAGGAGAAGTTTTTGGAACACGTCCCCATGCAGGTATGAAGAGGTCAATTGGAAGTTATGAGGAATATCATTGGCACACTTTTGAGGTAGAGATTCATAATTGTATAGAGGATTCCAAGCATGGATATGTTCATTACAAATTCGAGAATGTGTACTTGTTGCAGACTTGTAGAGTTAGATTTGAATATAGAGAATACTAGTGGAAATATTTTATTCAACTTGGGAAGAAGGAATATGTGGTGATCAGTTGTAGCAAATTCAAAGAATTTTTCTGAATAGTAAAGTGACAGATGGGTCAACATTGTGTGCAATTGACTAGTAGCGTCATGGACATTTTTTTGACATATGGACAAAGATGAATTCATGAGATATTTTGCAGGTCTAGAAGAAAATACTTGTCATGAATCAAAGAAGATACATGACAATGGATGAAAGCATGACCTCAATAGGAATTGCATAAAGACCCATTGGCATTTTCATCAAGAGGAATGTTCAGTAAATAATATGACTAAGAAAAGAAGCATATTGACAGATGGAACCAACTAGTCACATGAAGGCAAGTCGTGAGAGGTACATCAATACAGGAGGAGATAAAGTGTTAGGAGGAGTTATACCGTCAATGTGAGATTGTTGAATGATTATTTCATTGATGTCATCTTAGTCATGAAGAATTGAAGACAACTGACGAAGGAACCTTGACATGAACACTTTTAACATACGTCATTGGATTACAATAATAGGAAGTATAAATGGACAAGAAGCCCTAGAAGAGAGGTAAGGAAGCATATACACAAAGCCCCACATTGATCCACATGACATATTGCAAAGAATAAACGAGGAGAGATATTTCCAAAAGAAGTTATATTATCAGGGGGAGTTACCCTTTTCCAATTGATGTCAAAGGGAGAGAGAAAAATTATAAGCATGAAGATAGGAGGAGAAATGGTCACAGGGGGAGCATGAGTATTGGCATCAATTCCAAAGGGGGAGATTGTTGGAAAATTGTTTTTCATTGATGTCAACCCTATAAGATGTCTCGAAGAAAGTTTGGAAGCTTCTAAAAGTGATGGGTGTATTTTAAGAAGTCTCCAAAGTGGCCCTCTTATGGCGTAGTTTTAAGAATGACCCTCATGGGAAGACACTTTGAAGAATTATAAAATAAGCCCTGAAAATTTGGTTAAATGGTTAAGTGGTTAAGAATCCCCAAATGTGTGGTCATGAATCCTGAAGTTGATTGACGAAAAAAAGTATGAAGGACATTGCAAATTCATGCAAAACATCCATTAATTGATAGTCCTCATCAAGTCATCTCCAATGGTATGTGGCACGCCACGTGGTTCCTCATAGTTGAGGAGCTATGCCCTCTTCAATATGAATCCTCAAAATATGGTCAAGAATACCTGAATATAAGGTYAAGAAGTTTTAAGTTTGGCCTAAAGTCAAGTAAAGGAGAAAAAAATGTTGCAAACAAGAAGTTACAAGTTGACTCAAGGTCAAGTAAAGAAGGTGCTTGAAAGGGTATAAATGCACATTAAGAATMTCTCATTTTCATCATTAAATATTTTARTTTCTTAGAAAAATATTGGCCACAAATTTTAGAGGGAAGATGAAGTGAAGAAGGGATAAATTCCAAGGGAAGATAAAGTCTTGTGATGATGTGTTCTAAGGTATGTTTTTTAAAGGTAATCTTACTGATTTCACTATAAAGTTTTTTATAGAGTGATTCATATAGTGTACCTTGGAGTATGTTTCAAAGACATATCAGGGTATCCATGGTATGAATTTCATCTTCTGGGTCTTTTTACTTTTGGAGATACACTTTGTGGAAGATAGGAATTTTTACTAGTCTTGTAACTAGTCTCAAACAGGTGTTCCACATAAAACAATAATAAATTATTCATAGAGGTTCCAAATTTTGTGATACCAAATGTATTGGAAATAATACAGTCTGTAGTAGTTTGTGTGTGATTTTCAGAATCAGATATCAAATAATAAGTGTGTGTCATGTTGTACAAGTTAACTCTCTAGAATAGGCCAAAATTCAGGAAGGAATGTCATTTTCACTATAACTCTTTTTAAGGGACGATTCAATGAGCGAAACTTGGTGAAATTTTAGATAAGATATCAAAAACTATTGGGTACAAGTTTCAGACCTTGATTCATTATAGGTACTTATTTATACTTGTTTAAAGTTAGGGTTTGTCACTAATCCAAAAACTAGTCCCAAACATGTGTTTGAGATTTAAAAAAATGTAATATATGAAGCTTGGTAGGTCCAAATTGAATTCCACTTGTTGAATCAGAAGGAGAACATATCATAATATATGAGTTCCATGTTTTAGAATTAGAAATAGAAAATTGAGTATGTGGTGAATCTTACAAGTTTTTTGATTTGAGGTACAGTTCTGAGCAACTTTGTATGCAAATTTAAGAAGTGGTGTTGAGGTTTATATGTGGACCCATGTGGACCTAGGATTTCTATATGGACCCAATTTGATGATGTTGATGTATAATTTTTGGTGAATCTAGTTTTGATTATGTTGATGTATCAATTATGGTGTGTCCAATTTTGATGATGATTATATATCAATTATGGTGGATCTAGTTTTTTATGATGATGATGTATCATCTATGGTGCATCCAATTTTTATGATGATGACGTATCATTTGTAGTGGAGATATTTTTTATGATGGTGATATATCAATATACGTGATAGTAATAATGATAGGCTGATTCTCTCATTTGTATTTAAAGTGGTAGGGTGGTGCAAGGAAAGAGATCGATGTCTCCTTTAGGTTGGTGCCTAACAAACAAGGGTGGTTGGGTGGTGCAGAGGAAAATTGGTGTCTTTAGATAGTAGGTTGGTGATTTCAGAGGATTTGAAGCTTCGTTTGAGTTGGTGCTCATAAAACTAGGGGGATGGAGCTTCCTTTGAGTTGGATCTGGAGAATCTAGGGAGTTGGAGCTTCCTTTAGGTTGGTGTATGTAAACTAAGGGGTTGGAGCCTCCTTCCAGTTGAAGATGGAGAATTTAGGGAGTTGTAGCTTTATTTTGGTTGGAGCCTGTAAACAAGGGGTTGGTGCTTATTTTTAGTAGCTGCCGGAGAATTTTTAAGTTGGTGCTTCTGGTGAATGTAATCTTCAAGATATATATTAAAAAACATTTTGTGGTTTTCTCTCATTTGGGTTTCCACATAAAATTCGTCTGTACTCTATATCTATGATTATATGTTTATGATATCTCGAATGCAATCATAAGTGATACATTGTTGATAAGTTAATGTTTACATGTTATGATTAAAAATGGTAAAAAGTGCTCAATATTGATTCACCCCCCCTCTCAATATTGGTGAATATTCCAGCATCTTTTTGTTTCAAATTTTATGCGTGTATGCACAAATTTTGCTAATAATCAACATGAAATAAATTCTCCTTGATCTTACTCGCCATTTTCTTTCGATATTTTATCTTCTTTTGTTGCTTGTCTACTCCATATTTCTACACAACATCCTACTAGAGTGCATCATGCCCTTTCAACTTCATTATTGAAAAACAAACCCTATTAGGGTCTTAGATATTATCATACTCAAAGTACATCTCAAGCTCTCCTGTCCAATCCATGAGAGTCTCTTCTTTTAGATTTCCATCATAGTAAGAAAATTCCACTCTTGCAATACCTCTATCCTTTAAAAATGAGACAAACGTTCAACTAGGTCTCTTTCATAAACATTTCATTATTCCTCTAACTCATATTTTTATTCTGAATTTATTACATTTCCAACATCTCCAATTATTATGTTCTCTAATTATTCAATCATTCTTCTCAACTCCTCCAATTCATGGTTCYTCACACCTCCTCGAGCTGCTCCTCTTCACAAAGGAATCCTTGGGAGTTGTCTTGTAGTCCAAAAACATAATATCATTTGTAGTACGGAATCCTTGGGAGTTGTCTTGTAGTCCAAAAACATAATATCATTTGTAGTACTTTCTTCTAGGATTACCTCCCACCACTCTTCTCCCAACAAACACAAGTATAAACAACCCTCTCTTAGGTTTCCTTGCTGCCACAATTGCATAGGAATTGATCTTGCAAAACCCAACTCTCAAGGTATAATTAATTCCAGTATTCTACAAATTCTCAAAAAGAGCTAAACAATTCTCTAATACCACTTGATGCATGACTAGTTATTTCTCTAGAAAGGGAAATAATATTGTTATCTTGGGAAATAAAATTGGACAGATTGGAAGTCTCAAGTACTTGTTAGAATCAACAGACACATAAATCAATATCTTGAGATCGGATTTAAAGTTTCTCCATTTAGAACATATAAAGTATCAATAACTAATAGCAATGAACACTAAGAAAGAATTAGCAATCCGAGAGAATATGACACTACGAGAGAAAAATACCCATCTTATATAAAAGATTGATGAATTGAACGATTCAAAGGAAGTTGATAAATTAAAATAGGAGAGTATTCAAAGTAAGTTGATAAATTATAATAGGAGACTATTCAAAGGAAGTTGAAAAATTATAAAAAGAGATTATTGAAAAATCATTTCAAAGTAGACCTATGTTAGAACTTTTTCAAATATTTGGAAATTTGAATAATGGTGATAAACTAATGGACATGTATTATAACGACATGTATTATAACGGGAAAATGTTTATGAGATGCTAAAACAAATAACTTGTCATAATGGTAAAGTTTTATAACTTTAAGAACGAATCCAGAATGGAGAGAAGACAATGATGATAGAAGAAGAAAAAAATATTGATTTGAATTAAAAGAAAAAAATATTAAAAGAAAAAGAATTTTTCATTTATAATAAAATAACTAAAAAAGAATCGCAACATAATGAAATGATGAACTGAAGAATAATGTGAAGGATACTCAAAAGAATGTAGCGAATGTATGATTATNACGACATGTATTATAACGGGAAAATGTTTATGAGATGCTAAAACAAATAACTTGTCATAATGGTAAAGTTTTATAACTTTAAGAACGAATCCAGAATGGAGAGAAGACAATGATGATAGAAGAAGAAAAAAATATTGATTTGACTGATGTGTTAAAAGAAAAAGAATTTTTCATTTATAATAAAATAACTAAGAAAGAATCGCAACATAATGAAATGATGAACTGAAGAATAATGTGAAGGATACTCAAAAGAATGTAGCGAATGTATGATTATTGCAAAGTTTGAGATTTGGGATAATATTTTAATCACATGATCAATTTCATACGATATTTTTGAGTTCTTTCACCAAATTTAAGCTTTAATGAAAAATGTATAGTTCCAATAAATTATGGAAAGAGTTAATAAAAAATGTATAGTTGTGTAGAGCTACCATGAAAGAGTTAATTTCAAGGAGGAGTTGATACATGTCGCATAGAATAAATGTAGTTAAGTAGATAAATCTACAAAATCATTTAAGAGTCAGTTTTATTCTCTTTGGAAATTAGTTTTTCCTTCCCCTTGGACCAAATAATTGAGGTTATTAGGAAATCATGTATACGAAGAAGATTTTATGGTTTATCGAAAAACAAAATTGGAACATTAAAAGAAGATATGAAAGCTTTTACAAAATAATATAATTTTTTTACTTCAGAATTTTAATTGGTATTAAAAATTTGTTCAAATCCCATCATCATAATTTTTATAATTTATATTGAGTTGGATATGACAAAAAAATGTTCAAATCCCATCATCCTAATTTTATTGGATTGGATATGACAAAAAAAAAATTGGAAATTTTCTTTTCCTACMAATGAAATGGAAAAAACTATCTCAGTTTAGATCCAAGAACTTAATGTCACATGGAGGGAAACCATAACATCTTTAAGACAAAAGGAATCCATAACACTAGGAAGAAAAAATAAATAAGAAAAGAAACAAAAAGACAAACTACTTTGTTTTATCAAACATTATTTCTTTATCATTGAGAAGTCATATTGGGAACGTTTTCTGATTTATAGTTGTTTTATGAAATACGAGACTTGTTACATATTTTGTTATGTGGTTATATATAATATAGTAGTTGATATTTAATATCATACAACTATGTTATCATGAGAATCTTGGAAATATTTTAAAATATGAATATGTCAAGAATATAATGCTTTGTATTTATGACTTCAATGTTTTATGTGTTGGTTTCTAGTTTTGATTTCTTGAGTTTTATTATACTTCTATGAATTAATTTTGAACTAAACATCTTTTGAACTATAATAATTGTTTCTAAATTTTTTTATAGTTTTTAACTGTCAATTTTTTTATTATTTAATTTATATTTATACTATTTATATATTACTAATTAATATTTGAATTCTATTTTACAGAATATCTTTTATGTTTTTTGTTTTCAATATTTTTATGTATGACAAAATAAGATAAGGATTACTTTTTAAATAAAAAAAATGGCATTTTGGATATATTAAAATTTAATCAATATATTCTTAGCACTACTTTTTGTTTATTTTAAAATTTCATAAAAATTAGTGTTAAAGAGAGAAGAATTTAACAGTGAGGATTATTTTTTTGGCTACCAAATTCTTTCAAACTAGTCTAAAGAGGGGTGATTCTAAGTTTTCATGGGATTCTTGATTACTATTCCCTAGCTAGGAATGTCTCAAGCAATAACACTCATTTTTCTGCCATTGTCATGTAATGAAGTTGAAGTTTTCTTTTAATTGGAAATGACAAAGATTGAGTTCTAACTCTTGTTATTGAACAATAATACAATAATAAGTGATTCATTTTATTCTAAGAAGATATTTTGTGAATTTTCACTTGGCAACTTTACTAATTCAATCTAGAATAAGGAAGATGGTATAATTTTAAACATATTCATTGATCACTAAAGGTAAAAAAAATTCAAAGTGGGCTCTACATCCTCAATTAATCCTCTTATTAAAGAGATTCATATTCTTGGAATTGAGTATTTTGAGAATAACAATGATATTAAAAATCCTCTAAAAATTTATATAGATCTTATTATAGGTAACACTGAGCCATTAAAATATTAGGTAACACTAAACCATTAAAATATTTGTTGAGCATTGGCTTGTCTTTCTCTGATACCAAAAAAGCATTACTCATTTTTTTCTTGACCTCACCTGCTTGCAAACCTATTAATTTTGAAGCCCACAATTATAGTATTAAACATTTAATGTATCCGACAAGCCTTCTCAATCCATTTCCTCTTAGTGTTTATCCCAAATATGCCCCCTTTATACTTCCAAAAAAAATCCATGACATGCTTAAGGATTATCTGAAGAAAAATATGAATGGACAATTTGGCCATTGAGTAAAAGGACATATTGTCGCTTTTCAGAATTGAATGCCATTGAGCATTAAGATGTTTATAATTTTCAAAGTCAAGAAAATAGTTTCACAATTTTCCTACAAATTCAATAAATTCTTGTGATTTGTTCCAAACAATCTTCATGAACTAATGGTGGATCTTCATGAACCAATGGTGAACCAATGGTGGTAGAAATGAGATCATCGATATTACTCAACATGATTTACATATCCAAAGAAAAGAAACGGGGAAGCTATTTTAAAGTTTAATAAAATATTTAATAAATTATACAATAGGATCCCTACATACATTAGACTTTCCTAATAGTTACAAAGGTTACTTATGCAACTACTCATGATCCTGATTTCGTTATGATGAAAGAGAAAGGAGGTTAGATAATTTATATAAAATGAAAAATGATGTAGTGGATATAAAAGGTAATATGGATATTTTCATAAAAATAAAAGTAAAATAATGAATATTTAGAAAATAAAAAAGTAGAAGGAGAAGTTTCCTTCTTAGGATTTTTTTTCAAATATTTAGAATGTTAAGATAGAGGATATTACCAAGTTGATTAGAGAACTTTCTAATAAAAGTAACTAGGTTGGAAATGGGAAACAAGGTGTTTGGTAAGATTTCTTAGAACATGGGTAAGATAAATCAATTTTTTTTTTGTTATAAATCAGATTTTATATAGGAAACCTTTCAAATATCAATTACTTATTCAAGAGGTAAGAGCCAAAGAACCTCGAGCTCAATATCCTTTGAGAAATAACAATGCTAATTTAGTGGAAAAATTTATTCCTGGAGATGATTATGAGGAAAAACTATTTGAACAACCAGACCCACCACTTGACATGAATTGATTGGAGGAAGAAGGGAGTTTCACACATCTAGCTTAGGAGGATTATCAAGAATCTTTGGTTATTAATAATCAATTCTCTCAGGTATAACAAGAGAATATTGAATATTTATGATTTTATCAATATAGTATTTTTGTTGATGTTCTGGAAGAAAAGTTTCAACACAAGTAAGATCTTAGACTGAGACTGAATGATAACCAAAAATACAAAGTAAAACCTTTGCTAGTTGTGCCTAAAGAAATGAAGTAGATGTGGAAGAAGGTAGAAACAAACAACAAAAATAAAATGAAAAAGGATCCCCTTTAGGATTGAAGGATAATGTTCCATATTGGATAATTATATAATTTTTCATTGATCTTGGTACTTTCTCGGTGGAAAAATTGGAGGAATTGGATTGTAGGCCATATTTTAGTGGAAAGTCCCAATTTGGAGTTTTGGGGTCTAGAACATTCCAAATCCATTTTGAGGCATCAAATAACATTTTTGAGGTCAAAAATTTGTGATCATATCTCCCAAACCCTTAATTTTATTCTACCCATCGATACCTTTCCAACAATGTAAAAGTCACCTCAATCGAAGCTTGTATGTGGAAGTTATGCCTCTTGCAAGTAGACTTACCTAGTTGATCACCATGGTATGAGTGGATGCCATGTCAACCCCCATTACACATGCATGTGGGGATAGATGTGTGTACTTTCAATAATATTGTATAAGGTCCAAAACCTTATCACTAATTGAGGGTTGATGATGAAAAAACCCTAACCGTAGACGGTTATCAAGCTAAGTTAATTACTAGGCCTCTAGGAAGAGAAGGGGTTCAATTCATTTGTACTCTACTTGTTCCATAGTTGAGAAAAGCATCCAAGGAGTGATATTTTGAGAGAATAACATATGAGGTAGGAGATTATGTAGCACCCGTTTAGCCCATAGTGTCAAAGGAAACTCCATAGTGAGTTCCCCTTTCTTTGTATTTTCATTTGCATAATTAAAGAAAAGAGAGAAGAGCATAAGCCTCACCTTCTAGCTGGGTTTTATCCCCTTACAAATTTACAAGGATATATATTGTGTTCATTTGTGTGGATGGTGCGTATATTTACATGTTATTTCATTTTCGTATTCAATTATTTTCATAAATCTGAGTAATAAGCTAGTAATAATTAATCTACGGTCTAAGGAAATAAATTGCATAATCTAAGATTTCATAATATTATAAGATCTGTTGTGATGAACTATTCTAGTGGAATATTCATAGTAGTTTATAAATTCAATAATGAAAAGGCTAACTAGATACAAAATATTAGCTATAACATTCAACCTAACAGATGAATTGAATAAAATCAAAATGCCAATTCCTTTAGTTGTTCTTGTAAAGATTCTTTCTTCCAACGAAGATTTAGTGAAGTTTATAAGTACTTATCCTCTAACAACTCACACATACACTATTAATATGCAAGATGTCTATGTATAATGCTCAATCACCCTCCATTACTAAATGTGTACCATTATGAGGCCACCCAATATATTTTTCACCCTCCATTACTAATTGTGGACAATTATGGAGCCACCAAAATATTACACCTACCATTACTAAATTTAGACAATTATGATGCCAACAACATATATTTGTACAATGTATATTCCACCCTTTTTCCATTCAATGTTTTCCTTCATCTACTTCAAGGTATGCTTATATACATTATAAACATATATGCATAATTGACTAGGGATTCAATCATGGTGCCTTTTCCTTAAGAAATTTTGGCTTCTTAGAATAAAAAGAAAAAAGTTAAACTAAAACTCAAATATAGAATCATAACCTAAATATATTACCTTGACATAGAAGATTCTAGGCTATATCACATTCCTTTAGCTTTAAGTATATTTCCCCATCTAGAGATTTTATTCTATATCCTTTTGATTATGTATAATTTTCTTAATGTTGACTATAATTGAATTGTGCCATTAGTAATCAAGACACTACTCATTTTCATCATGTTTTTTTATAATAACCCCACTCACGAAAGAAAAACACTCATATTAAGGGTTTTTAATAAACCTAAATCATAGAGGATGATACAACATAAGAGGAGAGTAGAGGGTAGTGGGAAAAAGGGTTGTACTCCTTGTCTTCTCTATATCAAATACACCAAAGAGGGAAAATAAGGAGAAGTGAGGGTAGCCGATGTATTTTTATTTTGAAAAAATGAAGTTGATATGAGTAATCTAGCTTAGGTCATTTTTTTTTTTCAATCTAATTTTTTTTTGGTGGGTACACCATTTTTTTATGAAAAAATTGTAACTAATCAGACAAACACTAAAAGCCTAATTTGTTGCAATTAAGTTATTGTTCACTTTTTTCTTCTCTATTAGATATGCAAAAACGAAATTGTTCAAATCTTGTCTAAAATTTGATTTACAAAGAAGAACTAGGGTTGTAAAACCTAACTAGTACTTTTAGCGTTCACAAGCCATGTGTAAGGTCTTAAACCACCACATAAACCTTAGAGATGGATTTTTTTTTCATAACAATGGTATATGTTAATCATTTTGAGTTTTGACAAACTAAATATTAGTGCCAAGGACCTAGCCATGGTTTGAGGACAAAATATAGGGCCTTGGTCCTAAAATGCTTCTTTTATGGCTCATGGAACTTGCATATGGCCTTAGATGACATAGCATACCCCAAAGAGGGATACCTTAGTGGTCAATTAGGAGTAATTATGGGTCATTTAGGAGTAATTAGGGGTTAATAAGGGGTCAGTTATGGGGTAATTAGGAGTTAATTAGTGGTAATTAGGGGTTAGTTATGGGGCTATTATGGGTTAACTAGAGGTGGTTAATGGTAATTATGGGTTAATTAGGGTAATTAAGAGCCAATTATGGGGTTAATTATAGGGTAATTTGTGGTCAATTAGTGGTAATTAGAGGTAATTATGGGTAAATTATGGTGTAAATAGAGATTAATTAGTGGCAAGTAGGGGTAAATTATGGGGTAATTAGGGATTAATTAGTGGTAATTAGGGGTTAATTAGTGGTAATTAGGGGTCTAGGTGTTAAAATGAAGATCTTTGGTGACGACCAATGACTATCACCATTAGGTCAATATCTTTGGTGATGGTCATTGACTATCATCATTAGGTCAAGATAATTGGTATTGGTTAGTGATCATTGCCATTATTTTTGGACAGTTTTTTGTGACGAGCATTAGGGGACCGTCGCCAATTTTAGGTAGGAATTGGTGATGATCTTAGAAAGTTTGTTACTAATTTAGTTGTTGAAACATGACTAAAAAACAATATTAAAAGGCATGTCATTATGTTAGTTAGGAAAGCCACTAATGATAATGATTCTTTAATGACCATTTTGAAATCTAGTTATGGCAATGGTCTTTTAATAGACATCAACCTAAGTAGTTTTGGTGATGATCATTAAATAATTGTTGCAAGTGTACTTATCACCAATGTCACATTTTGTTGTAGTGTGATGAATCCATATTGTAAGAAGTAGTTAGATGGATTTCATAGAGAAGAGATAGTATCTCTAGAGTTTAAGCAAGTACATCTTATAGATTGTGACCTTTTGATGTCTAATGGGAAGATTTCCCTTATCTTAGAAGTCATATGAATTATTTAAATTAACAATTATAAATTTAATGAAAGTTATGTAGAAGTATATATATTTAATAAAAGTCATGTAGAAGTACAACTTATAAAATAATTAATGAAATGAAAAAATCATACAATCAAATAAAGTATATATGAAGATATTTTTATGTTAAGTTTCTAAATATATGAAGGTATTTTTATGTTAAGTTTCATGTTTTTTTAGAGTTTAATTTTCTTTTCGGAAACCTTGGGCACAAAATGGAACCATAAACCCTCTATCCCCTCCTAAACTATTGTTCCAACTAATTATCCATCAATTGTAATGATAATGCATGTGTGCTTGGTTTAATAAGAGACTTGAAATTTTCCCCTTTGCAACATTGGTGACATCACACATACTTAGTTTGATTAGCATGGTGTCATGTTCAAATATTACATGCTAGATCATGTAAGACTCCATTTAGGGATTATAAAAAAGAGTTGTGTTAGTGCATACAACAATGAAAATATTTTTGCATAGGGGATAACATATCTCGATGAGTTAGAATACAAAAAAATTCTACAAAATTGGGCAAGAGTGCCAACTTATTTATGTGGTTCTTTAAAACAATTGAAATACTTAAATTATTTGATTAATTGTGCATTGATTGGCATTACCATCGATGAGTTACAATACAGAAAAGTGCTACAAAATTGGGCAAATGTCAACTTATTTATGTGGTTCTCTAAAACAATCTATTTATGTAGTTCTCTAAAACAATTGAAATACTTCAAATGTTTGATTAATTGTGCATTGATTGGCATTACCACCATAGCTATGTAAGTTGTATAAGCTAAGAACTCACATGTTAGTTTTGAGCTTGTATGTATTGGGGAAATCTCGTGAGATTAATTTATAGGTGGCTAATGAGAAGTATCCAAGCCAATACAAATATCGGATATATGGTCCCAATATTTAATTAACTAAGCAAGGTATGGTGGGACTAATAGCTCATGATCTATTATCTAGGTAGCGGCATAAGAGATGTGTCATGATTATCCTTCTCTTCTTGTCTAAACTTAACTTTGAGACATAGTTTCTTGAAGGATGAGTGTATGTAATGCCCAGACTTTTCTTATGTACTAAAATAATGTTTAAATGTGTTGATATATTTTGGTCCGATTCAACCATTGGTGTGATAGGATTAACTAAACCAAATGAACTTATAAAATCTATGGACTTATGCACTCCTTTAATGTTGTGATGTTTATGGACATGTGATAAGTGGTGTAAGGTGTGTGTATGTGTGTGTGTGTTAGTGCATACAACAATGAAATATATTTTTTCATAGGGGATAACATATGTTGATGAGTTAGAATACAAAAAAGTACTATAGAATTGGGCAAGAGTGCCAACTTATTTATGTGGTTTGTCAGACAGTTGGCTTAGGTTGATGGAAAGTTGATATGGATTGTTGGTTTTCGTTGATGTCAATCATTGGAGAGTGATATTTTAGATTGATTTCAACCCTTAGTGATTGATGTCAACCCTTGGATAAAGTCGGATAGCGAATTCTGATAGCACAGAGGTTTGGGTAATGGACCCAAGGTTGTTTCATGTATAATGGTATGATTTTTAATATATTTGAAGGTAATACTATTCTAGATTAATAGTACATGTCATTCCATTTCTGGTGGTATGTGGAATGTCACATAAATCCTCACGGTTAGAGAGTTATGGTCATGAGAAGTTGGAGAACCTAGGTTTGGGTAATGGACCCAAGTTTGTTTGATGGATAATGGTATGAGTTTTGATATATTTGCAGGAAAGTCTATTCTATATGGATAGTAAATGTAATTCCATTTCCAGTGGTATGTAGAACGTCACATAACTCCTCACGGTTAGAGAGTTATGGCCATGTGAAGTTGGAGAACCCTCATGAGTCATCTAGAAGCCCCAAAAGGTCAAAGAAGTCAAAGTGGTTTAAGAGATTTTAGAAGGTAACTAATAAAGTGAAGTGATGAGTGTACTATAATTCAAAGTGAATACAAAATAAATTATTTAAATAATAAATTTAATGAAGAAATTACTAAGTGGACAAGTGGTTAGAAGTGGGTTAACCCTAAAATAAGGAAAGTGGATTAAGATGGTTAAAAGGTAACCCCTTGAGGAAGCTACATGAAGGTATAAATAAGAGGCAAGGCTCTCTCATTTTAATCACACTTGAGCATATTGAATATCTACAAGTGACTGAGGTAACCAAAGGATATCTAAGCCAAATTTCAGAGGGAAGGTAAAGTAAAGAAGGCCAAAATTCAAGGGAGGATCAATTCTTTTGATGATTCTTTTGTAAGGTATGTTATTTACAGGTCATCTCACCATTTTCACAATAATTTTTTTTCTAGAATGATTAAGACTGTGAAATTGGGAGGTCATTGAGGAAACATATCCAAGTAGTTGTGGTACAAATTTTATCTTTTGGGTCGTTGTATTTTTGTAGTTACACTCCGTGGAAAATAGGGTTTTTGACTAGTCCTGAAACTAGTCTAAAACAAGTGTTTCGGGTAAAAATGTCATGACTTCTTCATAATAGATCCAAATTCAGTAAGACCAAAATTGTTGGTTAGAGTATAGTCTGTATTATTTTGTGTACAATGTTCAGATCCATACAACAAATATACTATGTGGGGCACGCTCTACAAGTTCTTTCTCTAGAATAATCCATAATTCAACAAGGTATGCCATTTTTGCTATAACTCATTTTCTGAGAGGTTCCAAGTAGTGAAATCTGGAGGAATTGCATAAAATAAACTGAAGAAAATTGTGTATCATTTTCAGATCTTTATGCATTACAAGTACATAGTTATGATTATTGCAAGTTAGGATTTTTGACTAGTCCAAAATTAGTCATGTGAGACTAAAGTAAAGTTTGATGAAAATGCTAGTATCTTGTTGTTGAAGTTAAGGAAGGTTTGCAAGTATGTGATCATATACATCAAGTCTATTATAGAGTTAAAAATCAGATTTGGATGATGAAATTGATGAGGGATTTTGGTTGAGGTACATGTTGGGTACAT
>SNQJ01S0095672.1:7714-39481 GCA_010110895.2 Picea sitchensis
AGGCATAAGGCCTTAGTAACCCTGCACAAGGAGGAACAATCCTCTTGAAATCTCAAGACGGTAGTGTAAGGATAAGTATCGTTTGACGGGTGAGATCCTGTCAGAAGACCTGCAGTCATTCACGGCCATTAGATTGGAAGGATAAGAGGGGGCATTAAATGCCTCAACCCCTTTCCTTTGTTTTCATGAGTAGCGTTAAAGGCATAGCTCAGGAGAGGTAGGGTAGTTATGCACAAGCTCCTTGTAAAGAAAGTAGATATTGAGACCCACTCAAGTCCTAGACTTGATGAAGGAGAGAAATAGATGTGTTGAAGACTCTTCTAAGAGTCAAACCCAGGAGAAAGAGCACAAAGCTCCCAAGTCCCTCATAGTTGACGAAGCTCAGGACAGATAACACTTGATCAGATGCACAAACCTTGTAGGAATTCACAGAGGTCGAGGGAATCTTTCACGACTTCAAAGTAGGGAAGCCCAGGAGGGATAGTGTCATTTTGTGCATGGAGCCATAGCTACAAAGGTTGCAGAGGAGAAACAAAGGCCGAGACCTTTGATACTTAAGAAATCTTCCAAGGAGAAGAAAGAGAAGTGCTTGCTCAAGGAAGAGCTACAACTGCCATTAGATTAGCCAGAGAAAAATAGATCTGGGTAGTTGAAAATGTATGTCCAAACGCGTGCAGAAGAGAGAAAAAATGGACGACAGAGACACTTCGAGATAGAAGTGATGAATAGTCGATAATCATGGGATCTTGTAGAGTTTCAAGGCGGTTAGGGTTGGGTGTTTCAACCCACGAAGTCACGAGAGGATCGGGACCATCCATCCGAGGAGGATAGGTGTTAGAGATCCATGGATCTGGAGAACTTGGAGGCTTGCAAGGTAAGAGCCCAAAGGTTGGGTGCTCCAAGTCATGAGTGGCGAAGTCACGAGGAGTGAAAATAGTCATTTGATCCAGAGAATAGGAGGACCATTGGATCAGGAACCCCATAGCCTATCATGCGTTCAGGGGTTCGGAGGTTGAAAGGAGTCGTTTACGACCTCATGAGTAATGAAGTGCCAAGAGCCAAGCACGAGAGAACATGTGGCAGAACTTCAAGGTGGGGTCCATGTGATTGACGAGTGGACATGCATTGCCAGGAGAAGGGAGTCAATGCTCCATTGACTTCTCGTGTCTCGAGGATTCGCGGGATAAGAGCATGAGAGCTCAACCCTTGGACTTTCGAAGTCACAAGTAGCGAGAATGTGAAAGGGAAAATTAAATATCGCTTCTTGGGGGTTCATGAAGGGAAGGTGACAAGATTTGACGCTACAACTCTTGAAGTGGCGAGTTGTGAGCAGTGCGAGAGGAAGGTCAACCGTCATTGACTTTCAAGTCTCGGAGGATCGCATAAGGAAGGAACTAGAGTTCAACTGTTGAACTCACGAAGCGGCGAATAGCGAGAGGAGCTAGCACTTAGCCTAGCCAGCGGTCACGCGTAGAGGATGCTAATAGAAGGAAGTTATACCCATTTCATGATCTCGGGTATCAGCGATTGGTGAAGAAAATTCGAGGGTCTTCGACTCATGACTTGCGAGGTCATGAGTTGTGAAAGGCACTTGCATTTAGGCGCGTATGTGGTCCTATCAAAATAGGGAATAAAGAGAGGGAGCTAGTTCTTTGTCGTTAAGCGACGGATAGATCTGGACGGCTAGAATCTGTGTGCCTAGATCTACAGCCAGGGTTTCATTCAGGAACCCCCTCGTCATTCTACCTTTAATATTGGACTCACTTGTATCGCTGAGTTGCGAAGCACAAAAAGGCGCCCAGTTTGTTTGGCCTGTGGTCCTAACCCAAGATCACAGGGAGGTGAATAGGGAAGAACTAGCCTGCCCTAGGCCCCCGTAGGACTTCGGGGATTCTGTCCCTTGAGGAAAAGCGAAAATTTTATTATATTGTAGTGGGTGTGTTACACCTTTATTTAAAAATATATTTTCAATATATTAGTCAAATCTTTTGTAAAAAAAAATACATCAAGGTGCGTGCAAAAAATACATGAAAATGCATGTAGTGTGAAAAAAGGGAGTGTATAGATAATGAACGAACAATAATACATATTCCAAGTGGTCACTGAACTAATCCTATGAAATTCAAGGTTGCAACTTTTAAACTAAAGATAAAGGATTCCAAGCATCAACATGCCTATCCTCATACCATGAAATTCACGTGCTTCACTTATTATTATAAGCATGAAATCCATATAATTAACCAAATGTTATTAATGTTGAGATATTCGAACCAATTTACCACGATTTTGTGGGTTGTAGTAGATTTAGTGTCTCCTTTAAATCAGATTGTTGTTGAAACAAATCATTGAATTTGTGGATCCACATTAATGTAACGAGTTCTATGTAACTGTTTGAGAGCTGCTATAAATCCATGTAAAGCAGATAGGAAAAGAGAGGTTGACTTAGAGTGATAATCCTAGGTTTGATTGTTGTAACATCTCCCTTGAACAATAAATAAGCCAAATATCATTGTCCCATAGATGTTTCCCTAGGGATTTATAATGTTAAATTGTTGTGTTAAATTTGTGGGATTTCATCTTGTTCAATATTTGCAATTAATATACTTGTATTTTATGCTCTTGCTACAATAAATGGTATTAGAGCATGTTGTGCAGGTGATCCAAGCCGAGTCTAGCATATGTATGTGATTTGAAGAATCTTTGGGTGAGATTTGGCACGTGAAGGAGAGTTCTTACCAGATCTGAGCATGTAAATCCAATATGAGTACTAAAAGATGATTTCATGGCAGAAGGGGCATATTTTTCTTACCTGGACACTCTCTAGAGAGTGTTTTAGGAGCGTCCCCCACTCACTGATCAAATTTGAAGGGTGGGTTTTAATTTTAGTGAGAAGAGTATATACTTATGCAGCCCTTCGACAATGAAAAGTTTTCAAAAAAATTAGATTTTAATTGACAACAATAAATTAAGTACACACTTCACAAAAAAAATATGTTAAATAAAATATTATATTTCCAATCGAATTTATCTCTAATAGAGAAATTTGTAAATCCAAATTATTAATATCTTAAAATTATTAGTGTTAAAACTTAGATGACTATCTATCTGGAAAATGACTTTATAGATGATCCTTGAAAATGAACATAAATAATCTAGCAAATGCAATTACTTGGAAAATGATTTTATACATGATTCTAAAAAAGTGAACAGAAATAATGTAGCAAAATTCACTTGTTAAAATGCATAATTTTGGAGGCAAAATTGTTTTAAATACATGTACAAATATTACATCTGCAAGTTCAAAAATAAGATTTAAAATACCTTGAATAAGAATCCTTCAGAGTAGATTTGATAGTGTTTTTCTTCTTTAGACTACCCAGCCTTCACCAACACCCCTCCACAATATTTCTACATCTACATGCACATAGATATAGGGTTTAACCAAGAAAACTATCATCTCATCTCCCATGTGAAACCAAATGCAAGCAATACAAAAACAAAACTAAAAAAATCCAAAATCTAGAAACACATTGCAAGCAGAGAAAAAATTAAAGCATGGACATGTTGTACTCAATAGAGAAATAACCATTGACATAGTAAAAATGACAACAAAATAAATAGCAATAAGATAAATTTAAAAAAAAAATGAGCTTAACAACCCATTACCCTATTTGCTCTGCTTTGCAAGAGTTCTTTGCTTTGTTATGTTTAGTTTGAATACAAAAGGACAAGACATTAGTATTATCATGAACAAGCATAATCAATATAGATACCTATTTGTTTCCTACTTGAGATAAGCGATTGATGGTGGGAATGGTGGGGTTCCTCTCTTTGCTTTGCACCACCAATGAGACTGTATCTGCTCTTCTTTCCTACATGAATCCATATTCTATGAAGTCCCTTCACATTATGTGGCCAGAGGACCTTCATGTTCCGCGTGCACGATCTGCACAAGGGTTTGAAGATGACAAATCAATGGTATAATGTATATGTTCCTCAAGACTTCCCTCATAAATTACCCTCTACATGTGCATTTTGGGTCGAGGGGTCAAGCCTCCTTTGGGCTCCCACACGATGTCCATATGTTGGGTCTTGCATGCACATTCTACGTTTGAGGGGTCGAGCCTCGTCTGGGTTCCTGCAAGATGTCCATTAGCCGGGTCTGGCAGAACATGATGACCTGGTTCGACTCTACACCAACAAGTGTAGAACTCCTTTCCCACCATTCTTGGGCACCGCTGTCAATCATTCGGAGGGAATGAACCACCAATGCAAAAAACCAAAGTAGAATGCATATTACAGAGATGCAGCTTAACCGTGTTTACAAAGAAGTTCTAGTTTGTCAACTATCATAAAAGCTTACCATTATGTCAACAAAAGTGAATATCAATTACAAAAGAAAGCCCCTCATAAAATATAGAATAGTTAAACAAGAGAGAACAACTAATTTTTTATCATCCTTAAAAAAATTCAGCCAATAATCAGAAAATTATCTACTATATAAACATAGCAAAGTGGTATGTGCATTAAAAAAAAACAAGTAAATGTTAATTACAAAACAAAACACAGCTAATTAAAAGATAGTAAAAACACTTTTTAATCATGGTTATAAAATGAAAATTTTTACATCAACGAAAAATAAGATGCTATCTGAATAGATGGCAAATGATTAATCCAAAAAATGTAAATGTCAGTTAGAAAACAAAACAACTCAATTAATACACAACTAAATGACTAATTTCCAAAAATAAATCTAATTTCAATACACAACTAAATAAAAGATAGGAAAATTTAAATTACAAAATAAAACAACTAAATAAAGATAAAATAATTTAAATTACTTAATAAAACAACTAGAAGAATCTGCTATAAAAACAAAATACATTTTTAAACCATGGCAGTAAAAAGAAAAATCCAACAGTAACTAGAAAATGATTTAGTATGTGAATATGGTTCAGGGATATCAATTCTGCAAGTCTGTTTCTTATTGAGAATGGATTATTTTAGGCGGTGTGATTAACTAGAAAATGATTTATTATGTGAATCTGGTTCAGGGATATCAATTTTGCAAGTTTGTTTCTTATTGAGAATACATTATTTTAAGAGATATGATTTTCTTCCAGTAAAAATGATGCATCAATCTTTATTTACTTAGTGAACAATTAGTAATAAATGTAGTTCACTCTTAACTAACAAGTAAATTATGATAAATTTTACCACCTCAAAAAAAACTCAATTATATCAATTACAAAATAAAAAAACTAAATAAAAAAATACATTTTCAAAATCCATCCCATCTAGACTAAAAACAAACTAAAACAACTAAATAAAAAGCATTTTCAAAATCCATCCCATCTAGACTAAAAACAAACGAAACCTCATAGCATTTTCAAAATCCATCTCATCTTCACTAAAAACAAAACCCCATTACTGTGAAAAGAAAAATAGAACCATGATCAGAAAATGCTAGACTAAAAACAAACAAAATCCCATAGCATTTTCAAAATCCATCTCATCTACACTAAAAAAAAAACCCCATTGCTGTGAAAAGAAAAATAGAACAATGATTAGAAAATGATGTGAACGCAACAACCTGAGTTTAAAATGGATCAATAAAATTTAACCTCTATGTGTATATCATAACAACCACCAAGGTTGAAGATTTGTCTATGTAAATTGAAAAAATGAAGTGATAAATTTCACCTAAAAGAAGTCCACTGCCAAGAAATTAGCCCATCGGTTTCCTGCGGCCTGGTGACACACGCTGAGAATGTTTAAGAGCACATTGGAATTATCTACACAGGCTTTGGGTACACTTGTCTGATCATGGAAGAAATTCTTTAGAACCAACGACTGGGCTTTTGAGCTTAAACTCTTCGATTCAGCGCGATTAGGGCATGGTCCACCATCCAAATTCAAAGTTTCCCTCAAAAAATGTGTTCTTTTAAGAACCTCAAGGCTCGAAAAACAACACAATATTTTCATCTTTACGTTTATTAAGTGCAATAGGACAGTGACAGTGTGTCAGTGACAGCCTAAACCCACAGGTTATTCATGACTTGGAAGTTGGAAGAATCGAGAGTCTTGAGATTTTGTTCTTGAAAAAATTAAATGACGGACACTTCAAACTTTCACCCTTCACCTAGAATTTTAAAATTTATTTTACATTTCTCAAATAATTAGCAAAAATAAAAACAAACATTTTTTCTGACTGGTATATTTTCAATCCTACTTTTCGAATGTGTTGGAAGGCCTTTGACGGGCTCAGACGTGTTCAATTTTGAACCCTGCCCCCGCTCCCACACTTCAGAAACTGATTTTTTCCATACCCAGACACGCCCAGAAAACTGTCGGAGGAGCATCCCTGGAAGGATGTGACCTGTAAAGAGAGTCGGGAGTGTCCCTGGAAAAGAGACACGTCTTGTGCATGGAGGATGGAGCTAGGGATGATTTTAAGGATGGAAAATTATTTTTAAATTTAGAAACCTTGGTGAATCTTACTAATCCTTCATATACCAACTATAAATGATTGACAATATTTTTGTACAAATATTCAAATTTCTAAGGATTTTATATAGTTTTTATAAACTTTTGGCAATTATTAAGGTAAAATAATTTTTTCGTATAGAATTTGGGCAAATCATTTTTAATATAGAAAATCTCGTTTTTGGAAAAACCATGGAAAATTAGCCCATGAGCGAAATTTAGCCCCTAAAATCATCCATGGATGGAGCATCCAAGATGCTTAGTATATCATTGTGGGGAAGCATCCTAGAATTAACGCATAAGACAATTTTTATAATTGGAGTGGAGTGGAGTGGAGATATAATTTGATAAAGGATTATAAAGTAAATTGGGTGGATACCATTAAATTGGATGCTCTATAAAGTTAAATAAAGTGGAAGGACGTGACTTGTAAAGAGAGTCCGGAGTTTCCTTGGAGAAGAAACACATCTTGTGCATGGAGGAGGGAGCGTCCAAGATGCTTGGTATATCGTTGTGGGGAAGCGTCTTTGAATTAACGCATAAGACAATTTTTATAATTGGAGTGGAGTGGAGATATAATTTTATAAAGGATTATAAAGTAAATCGGGTGGATACCATTAAATTGGATGCTCTATAAAGTTAAATAAAGTGGATGTTTATGTTTATGGTAAAATGTTTAAGGAATATTTTTAAAATATTTTTTATGGTTAATTTTTCTTTTATTCAACTTTGAACCATTAATATAAGGTTCTACTTTGTGATATAAGTTAATATTTCATCCATTTTTAAAGAGCTCAGTTTATAAGTTGTGGTATTTGGGGCGATTTGTGCTAATGGAAAAGATCCAAAGTGCAAAGTTTGAGATCGATAAATTCAATGGGAAGAATAAATTTCATCTTTGGAAGCTTAAGATGCAAGATCTGCTTGTGCAACAAGGGCTGCAAAAGGCATTGGCGAGCAAGTCAAAAAAACCAGGAGCCATGAAAAATGAGGAATGGGAAGAACTGGACGTAAAAGCACTTAGTGCCATTCGTCTATGTCTGGCAGATGAAGTTTTGTTTAATATCGTAGGAGAGGATATAGAAGTAGGATTTTGGAGCAATATGGAAATTACGTATATGACGAATTCCTTGACAAGTAGAATTTTCTTGAAGAAGCAATTAAATACAGTTTGCGAATGAAAGAAGGTACGAAAGTTGTTGACCATTTAAATACCTTTAATACCCTTATAGTTCAATTGACTAGTATGAAAGTTAAACTCGAAGATGAAGATAAGGCTATTACACTATTGTGTTCATTGCCTGAGTCTTGGGATAATTTAATTACCTCTATTATCTTCAGCTCAACAAATGTTTTAAATTATGGCTATATTGTGGGAGGTTTATTGGTTAAGGAGAGGAGGAGAAAATCTAGTCAAGAAAAGTCAACTTCAGAGGCGATGCTGGTCAAAGGTGGACCCAAATGAAAAGATAAGAATCAAATAAGTTCTTCACGATCTAAGTCAAGGGGTAGAAAGGGTAGAGAAAAATGTTGGTACTATGGAAAAACAGGGCATCTCAAGAAAGATTGATGGAAAAGAAAAGAATTTGAGGCGAACTCTACAAAGGAAGCAAATTTTGATGCAACAAATTCAGGGATGACTGATGAAGTTTTATTCATTTCTAGTAGCTTACAATATTAGGAAGAATGGTAGTTAGATTTGGGTGCCTCCCACCACATGTTCTCACATAGAAATCGGTTCATTTCTTACTAATCTATTGATGATGGTGTAGTGTTTATGGGAAATGATATTCCCTATAAAATTGTTGGGGTTGGTAGTATAAGAATCAGGATGTTCAATGGTATTGTTAAAGAATTAATATATGTTAGATATGTACCTGAGATTAAATTGAATTTGATTTCATTAGGGGTTTTGGATTCTGGTGGATATAAGTATACAAGTCAAGTTGGATCACTCAAAGTGTCAAAAGGTAGTTTAGTAGTGATGAAGGCAACAAAGGTTGATAATCTTTATAGGCTGGAAGGAAACTTAACGAAGTCACATATTAGGTGACAGATGTATATTCTTGTTTATGGAAGAAACAACTATTGATATTATGGTAGCTGTAGGAGGTATTAACTTCCACATGTAACCTTTGACAAGACTAGAATAGTCTGGGAAAAAAGAGAAACCCTAAAACATTGGATAATAACCCTAGGAGATAAGTCTACTCAAGAGAATATTTAATATTGAGTTATTATCCTCTAGAAACAGAAGATGGCCCAGCCAAGTGAGATAGAGTAGTATAAATAGAGGGTGTTGGAGCTCATTTGTCACTCTCACTCTCACAACTGCATAAGGACTAGTGGTGCACAAGTTTGGAGAGGAAGTGAAGTTGCAGCTACTGCAACTGGAATTTTAGTTTTGGTTTGGACTTTCTCTTGGTTATGGTTTGGAATTTATGCTCGGTTTTGGTTATTATTGCTTGGTGCGCTACCCTTGGAGAAAGGTGCACTACCCTTGTGATCCATATTTTATGAGAAAAACAAAATGAATATAGAGTATTAACAAGTTCTTAACAAAAAATAACAGAGATACAATAAAATTGGTTTTCTATTCAATAAGGAAATAAGATGGAACTATAAAATGCAGCGGAAACAAGCTTGCTAGAATGGCAATAGCTTATCTCTGAGAGGAGATGTGATGACTGCGCTCATTCGCAAGAAGATGATTACAATGAGGCTCTGAAGGCATTTTTACAATAAATAGGAATGACAAAAATCCTATACATCCAAAAACCTAACCCTAGGAGATGAAACGCCAAAAGTCATGTGGGCCCTATCTGGGTAAGTTGGTACATCAACTTCTCGGGGTCGTAATGTATGCATACGATTTTCGTTTTAGGTGTATGATAGCCCGTTGGAAATATATCATCGAGGAGATTCATTTTAGGGGATCAATCATGTATTTGACTATCATTGTGAAGTTCAATCCTGAAAATCCTTCATTTAGGCCCTCAAAATGGCCTTAGAAGTTAAAATTGTTAAAAATAGTAAATTGCCAAAATTGCCATAAAACTATTTTAAGATAGTTGGAAAAGGTGGGTGGCCACCGATATCCACCTGGATCAATCATCCCTTCTTAGGAAGAAATGGTATCCATTGTGTTGAGTTCCCCCATCAGATGAGGAAATTTCTGTTGAATTTGGCCACGGGTGATCCACTTGCCTTGGTGCAGGAGATGCCCTGCTTTGACGACTCAATAAAGCTTGATCCTTTGTTTTTGAGTGCCCTTGATCTGTGTGTCCACAATATGATCGTTGGATGCATGTTGTATGCAGTCGAGGTTGAGCTATGTTGGTGTCAGTTGATCTGCTACGTCTGAGGTGTCTAATAATGGTGGGAAATAAGGGCGAAGGAGATCCATGTTGAACACTGGGTGTAGGCCAAGGAAAGGAGGAATGTTGAGCTCAAAAGAATGATCCCCCACGGCCTTGGTGATGGTGTACAACCCATAATGGAGTGGGTGAAGCTTCCAATGGGGTTTTGTATGGCATTCTTTCTGCAAGTGAAACCAATCTTTGTCACCCACCTGAAACTTATGTGGCACCCGATGTTGATCATGGCGTTTCTTGTACTTTTCATTGGACTTCTATAGGATATCCTGAACCTGTTGACAGATGTGATGGATCCACTCAATAAACCGGGTGGCTTTGTCATCTTCAGTTGTAGCAGGAGATGAGTTGGTCGAGGTGACCACAAGGGGAAGCGCAACATCTATGTGACCCAATGGTTGGAATCCCAACCCCACTTGAAAGGGGTTGTGGCCGGTTGAGCTATGAATGGCTCGATTGTAGATATGTTGGACATAGGGAAGGCTCTCATCCCATGTGAGAGGGTGCTTTGAATTATACATGCAAAGGATATGCACAATCATTCGATTTATGACCTCGGTTTGGCCATCTGTCAGGGGGTGGAAGGCCATGGATTTGGTGAGCTTGGTGTCCAATAGTGACCAGAGGCTTGACCAAAATGTGCTCAGAAATTGACTTTCCTAATCTGAGACAATGGTTTGTGGGATTCCAAAATGTACCCAGACTCGTTCAAAGAAGAGCTTGGTAGTGGCCTCTGTTGTGATGTTCTTCTTGTAGGCAACCATAATCGTCATCTTAGAAAAGTGATCATCAATTGCAAAAACACAGTCATTTCCCTGCTTGGTGGATGGGAGGCCCAACATGTAGTCCATTGAGATGGATTCCCATGGCTTGTCAGGAGTAGGAAGAGGGGTGTACAGGCCCTGTTTCTTAGTGGTTAGTTTGGAAATAGAGTAGGTAGTGCAGGACCTGATATACTTTCTAACCTTGTGTCAAAGTTTCAGCCAGTGGAAATGTTTCTATATAATCGCCATTGTCTTTTCGACGTTGAAGTGTCCTGCCACCCGACTGTAGTGGGCTTCCAAAATGAGATTCGCTCGCTCGATTGATGGAACACAAATATGGCCCAAACGACACAACAACCCATCTTGAAGATGGAAATTATCGACAAATGCATTTTCACTCAACATTTGGTAGGTGGTGGCGAAGTCCGGGTCTGTCTCATAGATTTGGGGCCATCCAAACATCTCATGGCCACAGGATTCTAGCACCATGGTGAGTTCTGTGACTGGTGCTCTGTTGAGGAAATCAACAACGTGATTGGTGCTTCTTGTTTTATACTTGATGTGGAGGTGGATTTGCTGCAATTATGTGGACCACTTTTGATGGTGACCATTCTGTAATTTTCATTGTGTATTCATGAACTACAGTGGCTTATAACCAGTGTGAATGACAGTCTCCTTCCAAAGAATGTAATGTCTCCACTAGCAGTAGGCTTGCACAATGGAGTACATTGCTTTGTCATAAGTAGGGTACTTATGGACAACATCTGATAGTGTCTCACTATGATAGGCCACAGGGTGGCCGTGTTGAGCGAGAACGGTGCCCACCGCATAGTCTGAAGCATATGTCTCGATCTTAAAGGGTTGTTGCAGGTCTGGTAGTGAAAGTACTGGGGATGAGCACAAGAATTGCTTCAAATCGTTGAATGCTTGTTGTTGGGACCAACCCCACACAAATTTCACCTTACCACCACCCATGGTTATTTGGCTAAGGGCCCATGCAATATGGGAGAATCCCAACACGAACCTGTGGTAGAAATTGGCAAGGCCCAAGAAGCTTCGAAGCTCAGTGAGCATGGTTGGGGATAGCCAGTCATGGATGACTTGGATCTTGGCTAGATCCACATGTATGCCATGTTGATCAATTATGTAGCCCAGGTAATTGACCTTGTCCATGCCAAAGGATCATTTTTCCAAGTTGGCATATAGTTTGTGATGCAGCAGGGTGTGCAGAACCTGCTGAATGTTTTGCAAGTGTTCGACCCAAGTCTTTCTGTAAATGAGAATGTCATCCAGATACACCACTACAAAAGTATTGGTGAATGGTCGCAAGATATCGTCCATCATCCTCATGAAAGTGGCTGGAGCATTTGTCAAACCAAAGGGCATGACCAACCATTCAAAAAGGCCTTCCTTTGAGTTGAAGGTGGTTTTCCATACATTTGTCTATTCTATCGAGACTGAAGTATTTGGCCCCCGTGAGTTGATCAAGGAGGTCATAAATTCAGGGAATCGGGTATCCATTTCTGACTATGATTTTATTCAGAGCCAGGTAATCAATGCATAGTTTTCAGGTTTCATATTTCTTTTGTACCAACACGATTGGGCTCCTGGAAGGTGACGAGTTGGGACATATGTGCCCCTTGTGGAGCAATTCCTGGATCTGTCCCTTGATCTCCTCATTCTATAAAAAAGAGCGACAATAGACTATTCCATTGGGCAGCGGTGCACCAAGGAGCATATCGATGGGGTGCTTGACCTAGTAGTGTAGAGGTACCCCAGTAGGTGAGGAGAAGATATCTAAGTATTATTCCATGACCTTATCTACTTGCTTCTTCTTTGTGGAGAGGTCAGTCGTAGAGACCCTAGATGTGGTTGTGATATTTCACTTAATCTGAGAGCGAATCATGAAGAAGACAAACTTCCTCATCTGAGAGATGACCTTCCCGCATTGCTTAGAAGAGATCAAGGAAATAACACTAGGTGGGATTACCTCAGGTATCCTGTACAATTTCCTGTTCAGAGTAATAATAACACTACGAGGCCTAGACTCATATATAGCATGATGTTTCCATAAATAAGTTTGGCCCAAAATAACATCACAAACTTCGAGAGGATAAATATCACACAATACCTCATCTTTGAAGGGATTGATGTCGTATGAAAATTGACACTGTTGGCTGATGCAGAGATTGGTTCCTTGGCAGAGCCATCCAATGGTGTAAGGTTGTGGGTGAATAATTGTCGACAGGGCCAACCCCTTGACGAAATCTGTTGAGATGAGGTTGTTTTGGCTACCACTATCAACAATGAAGTGTAGTGGGGTGCCTTTTACCCACATCTGTGAATGGAAGAGGTTCTCTCCTTCTTCTGGCTCGTCTGGTTCACTAGGTTGGAGCTTGGTGGTAGCAATGGTGGCATTGGGTTCCACATCAATGATCCATCTTCCCCTTTCTCATTCTATCTCAGATTCTGAACATGCATCTAATTTAGAGGCTTTCACTTCATCCACCAACGATTGCTTTGAGTGGTACTCAGCAGTGTTATGCCAAGGTCTCTTATGGAAGTTGCATCACTTCCCCCTATCTTTCCTTGTCTTTTCGGTGTCCTTCTTTGCTTGTGGCTTGGACTAGTTTTCCTGATAATGTCCATCGTTTCTCTATCCTTTGTTCTATGGGTTGGGGCCACCCTTTTCTGTCTTTTTTTGTGAGGTGTTCCCAGGCCCAAATTGTTGCGTATTTTGTTTGAGATTTTGCTTGATTTTGACGACACATCGATAGGCTATGCCCAAGGATGAGATGTCCAGAAATTCCATTTTGTTCTGGATGTATCTATGTAGAGCATCGTGATACTTTAGCACCATATGTTGCTCCAAATCTTTGATACCCAACTTGGTGCACAAGGTATGAAAGATATTTTTGAAATCTGGCACTGCTTGGTCACTTTCTTGCCGCAGTGTGGTCCTTTTGGTATACAAGTTGTCATAACTTCCAATAGGGTAGTATTGTTCCTTAATATCATCCCTAAAGTATTCCCAGGTGGTCGTAACTATAAATAATGAGGGTTCCTCTATTTTCTTTTGCTCATAGAAAGTTTCCTACTAATCTTTGAAATGGGGAACGACTTTGAGGAGCACAAAAGTAATATTTTCTCTATTTGAAAAGTTATGGACAGAAAAATACCCTTCTAGTAGATTCAACCACTTGTTTATAGAATCTACGTCTATATGACCTTCAAATATAAGAATATCGAAGTTTATTTGTACCTTGAAGGGGGCGGTGCCTCTGTTCGAAGAAGATGTGTCGCCTGTTGGTAGTCGCCGAAGGATTTGCGCGAAACTATCCATCATCTCATTCCTTTGTTGCGTGAGGGATTCCTCAATCAACAGTTTTAAAGGATATCTTGTCCCGCCATCTTTATTTTCTCCTGCCATGAGAGGTCTCTTGGGCATGTGAGAGATTTTGTCCTCAAGAGAAACAAGCTCGAGACCTAACTCTTTATACTTTGACCTCGTTGGGGACATGCATTAAGACGACAAGGAGCAAACCACTCTGATACCACTGATTCAGATTCTATGAGTAGAAAAAAATAACTACATATTATTAACAAGTGTTTAACACAAAATAACAAAGATACAGTAAAATTGGTTTTCTATTCAATAAGGAAATAAGTTGAAACTGTAAAATGCAGCGGAAACAAGCATGCTGGAATGGTGGCTACTTATCTCTGAGAAGAGATGTGACGGTTGTGCTCATTCACAAGAATATGATTACAATGAGGCTCTGAAGTCCTTTCTACAATAAATAGGAATTCCAAAAAACCTAGACATCCAAAAACCTAACCCTAAGAGATGAAGCGCCAAAAGTCATGTGGGCCCTGTCTAGGTAAGTTAGTACATCAACTTCCTAGGGTCATAACTTTTGCATACGATATCCGTTTTAGGTGTATGATAGCCTATTGGAAAGGTATCATCAAGGAGATTCATTTTGGGGGATCAATCATGCATTTGAATATAATTGATAATCTCAATCCTGAAAAACCTTCATTTAGGCCCTCAAAATGGCCCTGAAAGTTAAAACTACTAAAAATAGTAAATTGACAAAATTGCTAGAAACATGTTTTGAGCCAGTTGGAAAAGGTGGGTGGCCACCGTATCCACCTGGATCACCTTGGTTGGCTATTGGTATGCTACTGGGATTATTTTGTTTGTCAAGGTTAAGGTGCTCGGGGGTGGCCTTTGTTCCTATGGTTGGGTGACAATATTGTTATATTGTCTATGCAAAAATGATCAAATCCCTTTAGTTTTAACATGTTATGGTTACCCACTATATTTAGATATTCTAACCACTAGAAGATATATTGGGAAGTTATTTTTTAAGCTCATTATGTCACCAGTTACAGCTGCAGCTACGTTTTCTGATTATGCAGTTGTAACAAACCCTAACCCTTGTGTTAGGGAACTTCTGGTGAAGCATTTGACCTAATTACTTGACATCCTAGTGCACCCTAGCCTATCGCACCTCTTGGTACTCTCGGATAGAAAAATCCCCAAGTTTGAAACTTTGGTCAAGTTCAAAGTCAAAGTTTGACTAGTCAAAGTCAAAGGTTGACTTCTGGTCAAATTGATTTTGTGGTCAAAGTTGAAATTTTTTAGTTTCTATCTTGTTCTAATCATTGAATCTTCTGATTGAGTTTCTAATCTCTTCTTGTCAAGATGGTATCTAGTTTCATATTGGAACACAATTTGGATGATGCTACAAGGTTTCAAAGGTATGTGCTTGCATATGTTATCTAAGTTATATCATCTAGTAAAACATGAGTGTGTTTGCAGGGAAAGTACTACAGATCTTGTCCAAGTTGTAATCTCGGATTCAATGCATTCAGAAGAACAAGTGCACCCTCCATAACAGTTAAGGCTTCAGGTTCCAGGTTTGATTAAATTGTTAAGCTTCAAATTTGTGTATATAAAAGGTGATAGCTACTACATTGCAAATTGTGAAAGAATTCTTTGAAAGATATTATTATTGCTAGATGCAATGAATACTCGATTGCATATGAATATTATTAATACAGATGTTTATTGTACTTATTTGCAAATATTAACTAACACTTACTCTAGGAGATATATCTTGTTCTTGTTCTCGGACTAGTTCATCTTACTAATGCTACCACGAAACTATCCTTCATATGAAATATGTTGTATCAGAAACAATGTTATTCTTGTTGTCTTGGGTAGGTTATTTTATGAAGGGCATCATGAAGATGTCTTTCCAGGAAAGTACGCTTGTGAAATATGTTTGTGGAAGTTGTCATAAAAGAAGTTTAAAAGGATGAAAGAATTATTGCAACAACTTCTAGATGGGAAGCAATTAGAACATACAGAAACAAACTTAAAGAGACTAAGAAGAGTCAGACTCAAAGGAATTTAGAAATAAAAAGGAAACAAGAACAGGTTTGTGACACTTTGTATAAATCAACGAGAAGATGCAACAGACGAAAGAATGGACTCTCTCAGATGGAGGGAGATGATCACATAATTCCAAAAGAAGAGCATGCATATTGCTCATTCAAGCATGAATCCAGGATTAAGACGAAGCTAATCCCCAATGATATGATCCATTGAAGAAGAATCTGTAATGACTATGAAGTATCCATCCATGTTATTCATTGGAATTAGTAGCCATGATAAACAACACGTGTTCAGTTTGACTCTAGAAGAAGTCTTCTTCGAAAAGAAGACTTGAATATCGTTGGTTGTCCATATACATTTATGTTCCTATGGCAGAAGGTTGGAGCCTTAAGGAAAGAAGGGCATGTAATCTATGGAAGATTCAATGGAATCCAACATTGAAGAAAAACTTGAGGAAGAACATGAAGATTCCAAGAAAGAAAAAAAAGTCAAAACAACCAATTGAACCAGTTTGAACCCACTAGAAGAATTCAAGTAGAAGGAATGGAAGGAAGTTGTGATGAAGAACAATGTATGTGAGAAATTTTGAAAAATACTTGAGAATTGACGGATACAAGGAAAGACTCAAGGCTAGAGGGTTCTCTCAGTAGGAGGGAGAAGACTACAATGACAACTTGTTCTAGTAATCAAATATACCTCTACCTGATCCATTATATCTCCTGCAGTATCCATGGGTTGGAGTTTACATTAGATGAATATAAATACTATTCTTCTCAATAGAGTAACTGAAGAAGAAGCGTATGAAGAGTAACCTCAAGGTTTTGAGATATACTAGAAAGAGACCTTTGTATGCAGATCGAAGAATAAGACCTTGTATGGATTCAAGCAAACGTGGTGCAGAGCTTCTCATGTACAACAAAAGTGTGGTGAAAACTTCCTATGACAGAGGAAGTATATTGAAATGGTTCTTTAGAAGTCTAGGATTATGGATTGAAAATCCATGCAAAACTCCCATGATGACATATCTGAAGAAGTTGAGAGACTCTAATCTAGTAGACTTGTCTCTGTATCAACAATTGATTTGCTCGTTAATGTATCTAGAGAATACTCAGCTGGATATTTTCGTTCTGGGGAGTTTGATTTATGATATACATTTGCATGGATTTATCGATTGATATTGGACAAAGAGTGAAGATTACAGAAGAAGTGCTACTTGGATATGTTTCAGTTTGAGATTTTCCACAATGTTATGGGCTAGCAGGAAACATAAGTCTGTTGCACTCAACATTGCAGAAGCAGAGTATATTACGGATTGTGATGATTATATGGAATAAATGTGGCTTCGTATGTTTGTTTTTGGACTGTCTGATCAGGTGTTGAATTCGAACGTGATATATTGTGATGATCAAAGCTATGTGAAACTTTCAGAGAACTGGTGTTCCATGACAAGTCGAAGCACATTGATATTAAGCATTATATTCTTCATGATAGACTCCATAGGGGAGAATTGGTTCTCCAATATATCTCCATAGATGAGTAGATAACATATATTTTGGTAAATCATGTATCCAAGATGAAAATATTGCGTACATAAGGGATAAGTTGGGGCTCGCGGAGACGAATTCCTTATTGAAAAATGAAGAGATTACTCTGAGGTTGGGAGGGAGCATTGATATGTTATTGATTTATGGGCAGTAATTTTCCAGTTTGGAAAATGTTCCAAGTTGCACTGTCACCTTCCAGTTCGGAAAGTGGCCCAAGATTTATGACAGACAAGCATTTTCCAGTTCGAAAAATGGCCCAGATCAGAAAATCATTTTCCTAATGAAAATGGTCTGATATATTGTTGATGTACAATGGCCAGTGATTCCCCTTGTGGTTAGTGTGGGGGAATGGTCTTGGATAGGCATTCTTCTTGGAAGTCACTATGAATAGTGGTCAAGTAGAATGGTCCACCTCGTCGGGCAATCATTCTTTTGAATTTCACAGTTGTGAGCAGTTTCGATTAATGGTCCATTTTGGAGGTTGGTGCAAGACAGTCATTTCCATAGGAAATGGTCCGGACAATCATTCCCTAGGGAAGACTCATTCTCTCCAGGTTGCATTGTGATTAGTCACGGAGGAATGGTCTAGGTTCATAAATTAGGGGCATTCATTCCCTAGGGAAGACTCATTCTCTCTAGGTTACACTGTGATTAGTGTCAGAGGAATGGCCCAGTTAGGTGAATGGTCCAGGCTCAAAAATCAGAGACAATTTTTCTTCTATGCTTGGGAAGAATAGTTCAGATATCCCATGGATAATGTTTTACTTTATGAGGTAATATGCTCTTCCAGATCTCACAGATGTGCGTGGAAGAATGGCCTATATGACTTAGTTTGTATCATGATATTGTTATGCAGGTTGATATTAGATGATATGATTGTTTTGGATACTGTATGTCTCTGGAAAGTAGTTGTATGCCACTGTGGTGGATGTGTTCCATTGGTTGTGACCATGTGTCATTGGTTAGTATCCGTATGCTACTAGGTTTGGTTGTGTACCATTGGATAGTAATTGTGTACTACTATGGATAGACACAGTTTTGTTCTATTGAATGACATTGTTCTGATTTCCATGGAGACTACCACTAGTGTTGGAGATTATTTCCATCTAGATGGATAGTTAGTGTGTTGATGGACCGACATTATCCAGGCGGAGAATGGTTTAGGAAGGACAAATTACTGGTGGACAAACATCATTCCCATGGAGGATGGTCTAGGTTGAAATATTACCGGTGGAAAGATATTCTCTCTCTGGAGAATGGTCCAGGCTGAAAAAATTTTGATACACCATGGACAATTATTCTTCTAGGAAATATGTCCATATTAGAAGAATGGTCCGTCTCCCTGAGTTCACAGTAGTGACCAGAGTGGAGAGATTGGTACAGGACATACCTTTTCCCTGAGTTCATAGTAGTGGTCGGAGGGAAAATGTTCCAGGACAGTCATTCTTCTAGAACGTATATTCGGATTTGAAGAATAGTCCTTGTAGCCCATGGCGTGGCTTCCATCATCTATTGGAATATTTATTCTTCTAGGACATGTCCAAATTAGAAGCATAGTTCTTGTATCACTATGTGGAGTGAGTGACTTATTCAGCATCATGCCCGATTACTCAGATGGAGTATGGATTTGATAGATGATGCATTTGATGCTATCAGATGATACTCATAATGATGATGTTTCTTGTAAGTTGATCATGAGATAACATGTGTGGTTATGATCATGCAATCGATTGAATAATTTGTATGTGCTCAATACCATTACCTTTAATACCTCCCTAGCGAGGAGGGAGTGTTTATATTATGGTAGTTGTGGGAGGTATTAACCTCCACATGTAACATTTNAGTGAGATAGAGCAATATAAATAGAGGGCGCTAGAGCTCATTTGTCACTCTCACTCTCACAACTGCATAAGGACTAGTGGTGCGCAAGTTTGGAGAGGGAGTGCAGTTGCAGTTGTTGCAACTGACATTTTGCTTTTGGTTTGGAATTTCTTCTCGATTTATGGTTATTCTTGTTTGCTGTGCTATCCTTGGAGAAAGGTGCACTAGCCTTGGCTGGTTATTGGTCTGCTACCAGAATTATTCTGTCTGTCAAGGTTAAGGTGCTCGGGGGTGACCTTTGTGCCTATGGTTGGGTGACAATATCTCTATATTGTCTATGGAAAAACGAGCACATCCCTTTATTTCTAACAACAACAAAATCATATGACCAAGAAAAAATTGTAGGTACTGGTAAGGTGTAAATCTCTTCTAGACTTCGAATCTTTGTTTCTGAATTCCTGCTTGTTTTGTATCTCTACAAGTTATGATGGTGTAAAGGGATGTAATGTGTGGGATCCTATTGCCCACAATATTGTCATTAACATAGATATATTATGTATGGAACAACCAAAAGGGTTAGTTCAATATCGCAATGGAAGATTTGTTTGCATGCTAGAGGATTCATTGTATGGTCTAATCCCCATGCAACTGTACAACAGGTTTGAATCCTTCATCGTGAGCCAAAATTTTTCAAGGGGTGAGTATGACTATACTGTTAATAGTACATTCACTATCCTGATGTTGTTTGTTGATGATATGCTCATTGCAAGCTGAAGCATGGTTGAGATCATTGAGATAAAGACTCAGTTGGACAAGACATTTCAGATGAAGGATCAAGGAGCAACAAAACAAATTTTGGGAATAGAAGTACACAGAGACGGTTATAATGGTAAGTTGTGGTTGAAGTTTAGTGTGAACATGAAACCAATTAATATCCCTATTACTTTCCATTATAAGTTGTCTTCAAGTTTAGTTCATGTGTATAATGAAGAAAAAGTTATGTCTCGTATACCATGTGTCAGTTTAGTATGATGTATGTTGGATGCGATGAAATGGTTAAGACCAAATATTACTATATTAAATTTGTGGAATTGCAATCTTGTTCAATATTTTATGCTTCTGCTACAACAATTAATTGGTATTCATGTGGAGGCAACGACTGACAGAACAACCGCCGATAGAATGAGCAGATTCCTCCAACCCTCACACCCAATGGACCCCTTCATTTGCTGCGCACAATAAGAGATGGCACTGATAAGCGATACCTGAAATACCACGAAAAGATTGAATGTAGTGTATATGGCAGCACCAAGGTTTTCAGAGCCTCCTTGTAATTGCGTTGTTTGTGCATCCAAAGACCCTAAAAGTGCAATAACTTCGGCACGTACTTTGTCGTCGTGGACGTCGAGGACAAGCATGATCATCGGATTTTGATTTTGCAGGGAAATAACAACAGCAGCATCACCGTCGGTAGAGGGCCCCGTTGGTGATCGAGATGGAGATGGCATTGGCGTTGTCGTTGCCGTTGATCTGCCATAATCAGACACAGCAACAGCAGCACCGTCAGTTGCCATGGTATAGAGAGTCCACGGTCGGGGTCGTCCGACGGGGCCTCAATAATTGAGTTGATCTGCCATCATCAGACATAACTATTAACAACATATGACATACCAGTATTGGGAAAGTCGTACGCTAAGTTCATCTATTTTCCGAATATTCTTTATTGAGTATTGTATCTATTATTTATAAATATATTTTTAATTATCATTTAAATTTGTCAATTTAGTGGTGAATTTAGTGGTTAGTAAAATTTTAATTTTTATTATGTTTAAAGCAGTATATTTATTGACAATGGGCACATTTAATAGATGTTTAGTGCTTAATAAGTTTTTTATGGACAGGATTAAATATAGCTAGAATATTCTTAGTCACACAAAATAAATGGTTATGATTTCAATCATTAACTTTCTAAATATTATAAAGACATCATTATGTATTTACTTTTTTACATTTATCTAATCATATTTAAAAATTACATTGATAGCTAACTAATTGCCACAACTAAATAATTAACATAAATTAAAATATTAACACCAAAAAAATGAAGAGCAGCGATTTAATTTACACTTTTATGCCACTATAGTGGAAGGACTACAACATTATTTTGGCGGTTCACCTTTCTACAACATTATCTTGGCGGTTCACCTTTCTATTGGTGGGCATTTTATTTTACATGTTGAAAGATAAACGAATTAATTTACAAGTTTGAATAATTCCAACACCACCTGGTATAATTAATTACCGTGAAATACAATTTATGCCACACGAGGAGATTACTATGGATGTTATGTTTATCCTTGCGTTTCATCTCTTCTGGTGGGCGTTTTGTTTTACATGTTCAAAGAATTTTTTCCGGGAAACTTCGAAGCTTTGGGTTTCTATTTAGCCATTTTTTTGCTTGTCTTGATGTGTGATTATAAATCTTTCCGAACAGGCTACAAAAGGCGTTGGTATTTGTAGAAGACAATGGTATTTGCATGTATGTATTAATCTTTTTGAATGTTGTTTTTAGTTTTGGTTGATTATCCACTGAGCATGCTTTTCAAATCTGATCATTCTTTTCCGGTATCTTTTTGTCATTGGTGCAGCGGATCTCTGAACATGGACGATTTCACTATCGTTTTTGTTATTGGTGCAGCGGATGATTTCTCTATCATTTTTTAAGGTGAACGCAAAGACAAGCATTATCGTTCCAACCACAGTGTTTTACAAATTTCCGGTGAGTACTGCGGGAGGCTTTCGCAGAGACTCGGATATTGTCTATTAGTAAGAAAAATATTGATAATCTCAACTTAAATTTGAGTTTTACTGATTAAGTTTGTTTTAATGAATTTTACTTTATAATTATGTTTTTATTTTTATACTGATTAAGTTTGTTTTAATGAATTTTACTGTTTTTATTTTTATACTGATTAAGTTTGTTTTAATGAATTTTATTTTAAAATTATTTATAATTATTTATTCGTTAATCAATAATAAAATTTAATATATTTTTTTAAGAATTCGTTATCAGTCTTTAGACGTTCACTAACAACAATTTAATTTAGTTGCTGTACTAGTTAATAGATCTATTATCCTGAAAATACTCTAATCACAACTATTAATATATACAATTTTATCAATTCTTTTATTTTAAAAAAATTGATAAATATTTATACTACTCCATATTTATATGTTACTTGCCATTAAGCTTACAGAGTTACTAGTCAAACAAAATTACAGAGTTATGATTTTATCAATTTTTTTTTATAGAAATACTAATAAAAAATACAGTCTAACAAAAATAAAAAATCTAATATTTATATACTACTTACAATTAAACTTACAAAGTTATGAATCAAACAAACTTACAAAGTTATTATTTTATCTTCTTTTATAAAAATAAAACTGATAAAAAACATATAATGGAAAAAAGATAAAAAATCTAATATTTATACTACTCCATATTAATATGCTACTTGCAATTAAACCTAAAAAAACACATAATGGAAAAAAGATAAAAAAATCTAATATTTATACTACTCCATATTAATATGTTACTTACAATTAAACCTACAGAGTTATGAATCAAACAAAATTATGTTTTTATCAATTCTCTTATAGAAATAAACTGATACAAAACATAGTGGTAAAAAGATAAAATAAAATCTAATATTTATACTACTTTATATTTATATGCTAATTACAATTAAACTTATAGAATTATGAATCAAACAAATTTATAGAGTTATGATTTTATCAATTCTTTTATAGAAATAAACTGAAAAAAAACATCAAAAATCTAATATTTATACTACTCCATATTTATATGCTACTTGCCATTAAATTTATAGAATTATGAATCAAACAAAATTAAAAAGTTATGATTTTATCAATTCTCTTAAAACACAGTGGTAAAAAGATAAAAAAAATGCAATATTTATACTACTCCATATTTATATGCTAATTGCAATTAAACTTATAGAGTTATGAATCAAACAAACTTACATGCTACATTAAAAAAAAACTAATATTTATACTACTACATATTTATATGCTACTTGCAATTAAACTTAAGGAGTTATGAATCAAACAATCTTATATGCTACTTGCAATTAAACTTACATAGTTATGATTTTATCAATTTTTTTATACAAATAAAACTGTTGAGTTATGAATCAAACAATCTTACATGTTGTAACGACCCCAACCGTTACGACTACAAGTGAAGTAAAAAGTGAATTTTTTTTTTTTAGGCAGGAAGGCAACGACAAAAATAGTTGAACCACACAACCTGATGATGACCACACACATGCAGATTAGGAAATAGACAACAACGACTCAACACACTAGAACAATGAGCAACATGACGAAATATGCGCAAATCAAAAGATAGAAACGACTACCCGCATGACACAAACATGAAAATGCCTATAAGCTAAAGGACAACATCCACAATCATGACACAACAACCTCGATGACCAGTCACTAGAACCTCTATGGTGCACAAACCAAACGAATGAAGTCATTACAACCCGAGCACCAACAACAACTACAGTGAAAAAATGCCCACAACGGGTAGCACATACTCTGACCAAGTTATCATTCGTCTCTATCCATTAGGGCACGCAATGACCCCCTCATTAGGAATCATGTCGTCACCAGGTGATAGGCGCAACAAAAACTATGGCGCAACAACAACTGGACCCTCAACACAAGCTAAAAACAACGTGCTAGGAGATCAAGTTAACTATCTAACCCTTGACAACTAACCCTAGCACCCAATCGACAAGTCAACAAGACGACTATGAATTTTATACAACACAATAATTTCCTTGCACAACAAAATCAATTTGTACATATTAAATGATTATTATTAAACAATAGTTCGTTGCAACTATATTCCAAATCCTAATATGAGATAAGTATCTATCGGTATCATTTAAAAATAAAACTACATGAATTTAATTGTTGTCTTTAAGTATAAATTAGTTGTCCTTTAATGTCCTTGTCGTATTTTAATTATAAAATTGAAACAGATATAAGTATTTTCCTAAGGAGGAGTTCACTATCTAATTCAGCAATCATAAAACAAGTTTTATAAGGATTACTGAATTTGCTAAAATTTGCCAATAAGAAAATCATAAAAGTATTTCTATAAGAAAACCATAAAACAAATTCACATTGTCCAAAACTACTAAAATCATCGTCTCTAATTGAGTTGTTGTCTATCATTGAAATTGATGTCTAGAATCTTTATACACACGTTTATTGCATTTCTAATGTAATTACACACACCTTTATTATTAAAATTGGGGTCAAGAATCTATACGTAGCAACCAATACCTCTCTCTAAAACCGTTGTCTATTAATATATAACACGTTGTCCATTACTGAAATAATAATAATAAATACCATTATATTAACATTGTCATATAAACCACTCATAAACAGCCTATCTATTCCATTCCATAATAACACATACATTCAATTCCATATATAAAACACAGACATTCAATTCAATTACATTAAAACACAAACATTCCATTCCATGAAAACGCAAACGTAAATAAACGTTGTCACCTATGAATCAATATGCTATCTATTGTTGTCCAAAGCTATTAATGAATCTGATGTCTTCGAAACAGGATTGACCATATAAAAAGGAATTTTAGAAAGAGGTTGGATGTGTATGTTGGTCATGATATAATATCGATGTCTTCGATTATGCATAACACATGTAATAAAAATTGATGTCAATATAATGCATATTCAATACTCCCATATGGTTAATCTTGCATTCAGTATATATTAAACAAAGTTAGATAGTAATCATTGTGTTTATCATTGAGAACACCCAAACATTAAAAACGAAATGCCCAGGCATGGATTGGCTGAGTTTTATCACTTAGAACACCCAAACATTAAAAATGAAACGCCAGGCATGGATTGGTTGTGTTTTACCACTAAGAATGCCCAGACATTAAAAATGAAATTCCCAGGCATGGTTTGGCTGGGTTTTATCGCTGAGAATGCCCAGACATTAAAAATGAAATGCCCAAGCATGGATTCACTGAGTCTTATCNTAACACAAAAATTGTGGTCAATAAAAGGGTAAAATCCCAGGCACTTTAAAGACTCATTTCTTAGCCAAAATATAGGTAATCCACGGTCTAATACGGGTAAAAATTTTCTCAGTAAAACACTGTATAAAAGTTACGAAAATCTCAGTGTAAGAAGGACGAATTTGTCGTGCAATAAGAATGAAATCGTTGTGCAATAGAAGGCATGAAATGGTGGAGAAAAAGCCATCGAAATGCAACACAAAGGGGCATCAAAGGCAATAAAAACAACATGAAATTTCAGTCCAAACAACATATATAATCGCAGTATATATATATAATTAAACAATGTCAACAAATATTCAATCGCAGACATAGTATATTCGAAGACACAACATAAATAAGAGCATACATTAACAGATTAAAATGATGAGATTTACCGGTTAAGGCGTTGGGGTTCATCAATCAAAACACATAGTTTTACCAACCAAAACGCAGAAGAAATCAATCACAAGAAAGAGCAAGACCAACCATTCAGCCATGAATCAATCAATGCAGAGATAAGTAAGGGTAGATGGCAGGGAAAAAAATTATCTTTCGCTCATCATCCACACACAGAAAAGTAGGGAATTAGAATCTATAGGTCTATAAACACCGAAGTGACGATCGTCGATTCAGCTCCTAGCCGACTTCTCATGCATGGACTGATGACCTAGGGATAAGTCATAAGACAAAGCACAAAATCTTCATAATAATCAATAAATCCCACAAAAATAAGTTACTGAAAGAAAAAGTTCAGTTTGCCAAAGGAAATCTATTAAAAACTAACAAGCAAGGAGATTACGATACTATAGGAAGCAGGGGAAAGATAGCGCATGGAAATGAAATCTTAAACAAGCACAAAGAACTAACATGAGTAATTTAAATTCATTGCAAGTAACAATTAAACTAGCGTACCTTAGCCCAACGTGATTGCTCAATAGCTTATGTCTCGTGCATGCTCCATCCAACTTTTGCTTGCCGATCGATGAGACCTCACCGGTACCTCCTAACCAACACTAGGGGTACTCTTCTTCCCTCTAAGCCCCCCGGGCCACAAAGGGGCCACGCACACTAAACCAAAGAACAACTAGCACCCAAATCACCTCTCAAGGTCGAGCTACCACTCGTTACCCAAGTTGGGTATCCCAATTCCCACAAAGTCAGTCAAGACAAAAATTTAGCAGTGTAACATTAGACATATAATATAAGATCCATATTCCTCCTCCTCCATCCTTTTTATAAAGTTTCTAAGTGATTTCTATCCCAAATNCCCCCTAGTTGCACCAGAAATTAATTTCATTAATTATTTAATTACTCTTATTTCCCTCACCCACCAAAAAACATTCCTAAAAACACTCCTTGGTATCCCCATATTCCCTTACACATTTTAAATGACTTACACCTTTACTAAATTCATAGTTGAGTTCATAATTAGAAATTTCTTAAAGGCAAGATTCCTTACTAAGTTAGTCATTGAGTTTTTTCCTTACATTTCCCTTTTTTTTACGTTTCCCCTTTTTCCCTTAGTTTCCTATTTCTTTTAAGTTTCCCTCTTTTCCCTTTTTATCTAAAACTCAAATTAGCAAGTGTAGAAAAACCACCTTTTACCCCTTTTTCTTTTTAATTAATAAAATTTAATTAGCATATGAAAAAAACAATCATTTCCCTTTTAAAATTTTAAGCCCCAAAAATAATTTTTTTTTAATAAATTAATTGAATTTCTTACCCCCTTCTCGTCACATGTTTAATTGTGATTATTATTTTTGACCACAAGTGTCACTTAGACCTAGATTTTTAATTTCACTAGGGTGGGTGACATTTTTACTGAGAATTTTTTTTTTTTAAATCTTACTTGACACATCATTCCTTATAAGGTCATCTAGGTTTATTCACTTATCAGTTAAAAATGCAGTGTGCCCTTTAGGATGCACTAGGTGCTAAAAGGGTGCCACTCACCTCCTTCTATTTTCATTGTGCGACATGACCTTCAAGATGCACTACGTGTTCCAAGGGTGCCACTCACCTATTTTTGTTTTCATTGCGAGACGTGCCCTTCAGGATGCACTACGTTCTCCAAGGGTGCCACTCGCCTCTTGACTGAATTGGTAGACATAAAAAAACCCTGGATTCAATACTCTGTCAGGTGATCTTGTGGGAGACTAAGGGCCTCTAAGGAATAAGGCACCTTTCGTATTGTGCGCCCCTTAGAATCATCGTGAGAGACTAACGCACTCTGCCCTCACGACATCGTGGGTCTTCCCAAATGAGGTAATTGTTAACCTACAGTTCGAGCCACGGAGGGAGTGCTAGTAGGTTGTGGCAATGATGTTGTCCACACCTCTCCCTCAAAGTCTCTGGTTCTCGTGAGTGATGCCTCTACTCCACATGTGAGTTTGGTCGGCAAGCTATTTTCAGCCTGCATCATGAACAAATCATGTCAACAATAATAATCAACCCTCATACCATCTAATCGTACGTACATATGTCATATCAACAAAAATCAAACCCTAATAGTACACTCCCTGACTCAATCCAGAGTCCAAGGGGTTTCATCGATGCCTCTACATCCTTGAGGTCCAAAGTCCTGCACACTCAGAAGAACCTAATCAATAGCACCTTTCTATGTAAACACACAAATTAACATATCATCATATCCATAATTCCTAATAATCATAATCAAATGGCCAATAGAATAATAATCTGGATCACTTGCAAACAAGTGTCCTCAAAGAATAAGTTTGCTCAGTCTGCGCAAGAGCGGGATGTTACATACACCCCCTTTTGGTCTAGACTTCATCCCAAATTTTCACAGTATATAAGTGCAGAAATAATGTGTATCATAGTATCATAAGTCTATCTATCAAACAAAAATGGAAAGTGTTGGCACATATCATATACGTCCTCCCAGGTCGCTGAGTGCAGACTATAGTTGTCCCACTGGACCTTGACCTAATCTACTTCTTGACATCATAGTTGTCGAATGCGATGATCTAGGATGTGGATTGACTCAGCCGTGAGCGTACCCTCGTCAGATACCTCCAAGGAACTCATGTCAATAACATGTGTAGGATCACTAATATAATGTCTCAAAATAGATACGTGAAAAACATCGTTCATACGCCTCAAAGAATCAGGCAAGGCTAGTCGATAGGCCATAGGCCCCTTCTTCTCCACAATCTTGAAAGGTCCCACAAACCTAGGCGAGAGTTTAGCACCCTTTCCAAACTTGATCGAACTCTTATGTGTTTTTACCCACAAGAAGTCTTGATCACCAACTTCATAACTACAATCTACACAGTGCGCATTGACACAACTCTTTTGCCGATCCTGCGCTTCTTTGATCCTTTATCTTATTGTTTTCATTTGATCTTCCATTTCTTGGATCGCTTCTGGTACCACCAGGACCCTATCCTCAAGCTGATCCCAACTCAAAGGCATGTGACACAGTTGCCCATAAAGAAACTCCAAAGGCGCCATCCTAATGGTGCCTTGATAACTGTTGTTATATGCGAATTATACCAGTGGCAAGAATTCTTCCCAGCACTTATGTTGGTCCATCACATACATGCACAACATGTCCTCCAAGACTTGGCTTGTTTTTTCACTCTGCTCCTCTGTCTTCGAGTGATACACAATAATAAAGTTAAGTTGGGTTCCCAAGACCTCTTGGAAACTAGTCCAAAACCGTTCAGTAAACATCGATCCTTGATCAGATATAATCCTCTTAGGCACACCATGCAGCCTCACAATCTCACTGATGAAAACTCTAGATATGTCAAGTGCCTGATATGTCATATGCACAAGAATAAAATGAGCACTCTTCGTCAGAGTGTCAACTAACACAAAAATCGAGTCATGTCTCCTTGCTATCAGTGGAAATCCAACAATGAAATCCATTGAAATGACCTCCCATTTCAATTTCGGAATAATGTGTGGTTGTAGTAATCTCGTTGGATGTATATGCTCAACCTTCACCTGCTGACATTCTAGACATCTAGCCACATAGTTTACTATGTCTACCTTCATTCCTTTCTAGAAGAATAAGGGTTTAAGGTATGCCCTCATCTTCGTGACTCCTGGGTGAGCCATGTACACTACTCTGTGAGCCCCATTTAGGATCAAACCCCTCAACTTGTCATTCGGTTGTACGTAAATTTGATTTTTAAATCTCAATAATCCATCGTCGTCAAACGTAAATCCTTCAAATCTTGGTACCATCATTGTGTTTTATCTGATAAAATCCTTGACCTCTTTGTACCAGTCATTGTCACGTTGTAAAGTTATAATCTTTTCGCATAGATTCGTTTGAAGAGGCAACACTGAAAATATGGGTGGTCTTCAACTCAATGCATATTCCACTCGGATCACTTTTCCTTTTATTTAAGTGATCTTTAAATCGTAATCGCTAAGCAATTTCGACCAACGTTGTTGTTGCGCATTCAGGTAGCTTTGCGTAAAGATATGTTGTAGTCCACAGTGGTCCATTTTTAGTTCAAATTTTCATCCAATAAGGTAGTGTCTCCAAACTTTCAAGGCATATGCAATGGCTAACAACTCCAAATCATGCGTCGCATAATTCTCCTCATGCCTTCTCAACTTCCTCGATATGTAATCGATCACTCAACCGTCTTGCATCAAGACTCTGCCTAAGCCTTACTTGGATGCGTCAGTGCATACCAAGAAATCCACGTCCATGTCAGGGACATTTAGTATTGGTGTTGTTGTCAACATCTTTTTGAGCCTCCGAAAGGCTTCCGTGCATTTCTCGGTCCAAACAAACTTCTTTTTCTTCTTCTACAATTCCGTGATTGGATTTGTTATCTTCAAAAATCCCTCGACGAACCATCGATACTATCCTACTAAACCCATGAAGCTATGCACTTCTGGTACATTCGTCGGCGCAGGACATTCCATAATAGCCTTGACCTTTGCTGGATCCAGGACGATACCTTCATCGGAGATGACATGCCCTAAGTAGTGAATCTTTGATTGATAAAACGAGCATTTAGACAATTTCCCATACAATTTGTTTTCTTACAAACACTGTAGTACCAAGCGTAAGTGATCATCATGATCCTCCATCATCCGAGAGTAAATAAAAATATTGTCAATGAATACTTGAATGAACTTGTCCAAGCATTCATGGAACACCCCATCCATCAAACTCATAAATACCCCTAGGGCATTCGTTATGCCTAATGGTAAAACAATAAACTCGTAATGTTCAAACCTCATCTTAAAGGCGGTCTTAGGGACATCATCCTCCTTGATCCATAACTGGTGATACCCTGATCTCAAGCCAATCTTGGAAAACACCATCGCACCATTCATCTGATCAAACAGATCATCAATCCTTGGAAATGGATATTGATTCTTGATCGTTTCCTTATTCAATTGAAGGTAGTCAATACAGAGTCTCCATGACCCATCCTTATTTTGTATGAAAATAATAGGCACATCCCATGGTGACACACTTGGACATATAAGTCCCAGGTCTAGTAACTCCTTCAGTTGCATTCTCAAATCCTGTAACTCCATGGTCGACATCTGATAAGGCATTCCAGCTATCAGTTCAATCCCGGATTTTAGTTCTATGGTAAAATCCAATTCCCTCTCCGGCGACATCCCAAGTAACTCCTCCGAGAAGACATCCACAAACTCTCTCACCACTGGAAGGTGTTCTAGACCTTCCGTTACTCCCTTTTCATTTAACGCAAGGATCGGATAAATATTACACCTCTTGTGCATGCTCTTCTGTAGTTGCAAAGAAGAGATGAATCTCAGGGAAACTCCCTGGTTCCGACCTACAATAATGCGTCTATGTCCCTCATCATTGACCAAGCTCAATTGTTTCATCTTATAATTGAATATTGTTGGGTGTGTGTTATATTCTTTACATGTGTGTCTGTGTGGGTGTGTCAGATACGACAACTGCGTCTGACGATCCCTAGGGGAGTCTGAGGGGGGGCAGGTATGCCCCCCCCTAGTTACGCGCAGCGTTCGGGGCAACGCCCTGAAATTTTGTTTTGGGCGGTTTTTGCTATTTTTTAGCGGATTTTGCTATTTTTAGTTGATTTGTAAATTAATCCCGGATTAAGGGATTAGGGTTTTGGTATCTACAAAATACCTAAAAACGTTTTATATATTGTATGGCGAATGGTGAAATTCGATATAATGAAAATAAGAAAGGTTTTCCCGGTTGAGGGTTTCCGGTAAAAATCTCTGTGT
>SNQJ01S0095673.1:0-32466 GCA_010110895.2 Picea sitchensis
TGTGTTTAATAGGTGGCTAAGCCAGTAATAACATCCATGGGAGCCTTGAGGGATTTCTGAATTTCATTTCTGAATTTCATCCATTTAAAAAAAACAAATATCGGCTCCCTCTATTTACCCTTGTAACATGGATTTACCATGATCTTTTCTTTTTAGTTTACAAAGAAATGCAAAGAAACCCCTAAAACATGTTAGAAGGAATGCCTACTTGTTAATTGTTGGTTAATCGACTTTTGGCACAAAACGGTATAGTTATCTGGTCAACCGGGGGATTGTCACTTGGTTGACGGATGAGATGATGATTGTTAAATAGATTAAAAAACTCCTTTTTTATTTTTAAAAACCCTTATAAAGAAGTTTAAAAACCATTATATCAAGGGTCGAAATAATGTGTCACATGAAGAGAGGCTTTAGGATTTTGTGTATTACATTGAAAAAGACTTTGGTGCAATAATCTTATCACAACTCTTTTTCAAAACTTTGGAAATTTTGATTTCGACGCATCGTAGGAAAATAATGTTTGTTGCGATGTGAAATATCATGTAGAAATGAAATTTTTTGCGACGCAATGTATGGCATGCATATGAAATTTGTTGCAATGTGATACATCACAAGTAAATTAAGTTTGTTGTGATACAATAAAAGGAAGGTTATTGAATCAATACAAACTCAGGTGCCTAGGATGTTTCACATGAAAACAAAAATTGGATGTAACACACCACAAAAATAAAAAATAAAAAATTGGTGATGTGATATGTCACAGGGTGTAAAATTTTATTTTTCATGATATAGAAAAGTTTATGATGATGCGATACATATTGTGTCACAGATAAAATGAAATCAAGTGTGATACATACTATGTAACAATAAAAATGAAATCAAGTGTGTTACGCATCAAGGAACGGTAGATTGGGAGTGATATGCACAGTGTCACAAACAAAGAAAAATTAAGTGTGATATGAAAGAGAGTTTTGGACAAGTTTAGGATATTTTCTAAGAACAAAAATAGCTCTTAAGAAAGAGAAAAGATCAATGTGCATCTGAAGAAGCCCATTGAGTTCTCAGGGAAATAAAACAAAGCAAAGTTCATGAGAAAATTCAAAGCAAAGAAAATCTATACACTGCAAGTTCACGAGGTCTTAGAAATCCCAAAAGATAAGGAGGGGCCTCATGCTATTTTGACTTTATCAGATGTTGAAATTTAAAATAATGAAAGGGGGTTGTTGCTAACTCAATGCATTCTTTCCCAATTCATGTAGGAACCTAGAGAAAGTCACTAGAATGTAATAAAAAGGGTTATTAGGTATATTCAAGGTACAATTTGTTTTGGACTTCTCTATAAAAAGAATAATGACTTTACACTTGTTGGATATTCATATGTAGATTTTGTAGGTGATATTGATGGTAGAATATCAACTTCAGGTTATTTAACGAATATGGGGTTCAATAGTAGTATCTTGGAGTTGTAAAAAGTAGGTTGCAATGGCAAACTCTTTAGCAGAGGTGGAATACATGTCAGCATGGGAAGTAGGAATAAACATGACCAAGAATCCACTATTTCATTCTAAGACCAAGCATGTCAATACCAAGTATCACTTCATCAGAACACTCATCAACAATGACATCATCAAGCCAAAATATTATCCATTTGAAGATAAAACATCAAATATTTTCACCAAACCACTAGGTAAAATAAAATTCAGCGAATTGAGTACAATGGTTATATATACACTATTCATCTCACATATTATGTAATTTTATCCACTCGATTAATAAAATTGTGTGTCTAAATACACTTAGGGAAATTAACACTTTTTATTCGTATGCCCTTTAAAGCTATATAAGTGAGTCGTGATGATCTCATACTAGGATTTAAAAGTAGTTCCTTTTATGTATGGATCAATAACACTAGATGTAAACCTGAGAATTGAAATAGACTTAAAAGCAAATTCTTCAAATATATAATTTTTCAATATTTTAAAGTTGTAACTAAAAAATTGTAGTAAGTTAAAACATATGATAGAAATAACTAAAATCCCAACTAGCATTACTTTTTAATTTTTAGAAATAAATTTGAATTTAAAAGACTTATAACCATTTAAAGCCAACATTTCTTTGAAATATAAGATATACAATAACTAAAATCCCAAAATCCCAAAATTAGTATTATTTTCTGACTAAATTCATTTGGAAGCATAAAGTATTTTTTAACATTAAAATTTTACATTGAAATCCCAAAATTAGTATTATTTCCTACTAGCACAACTAAATTTAAGGAGACTAAATTCATTTGAAAGCATAAGGTATTTTTTAACATTTTAAAATTTTAAATCTCAACGTAAATACCAAAAAGTTAGAATCTATTAAAATCAATCTCTCAATTCAATCTAGAATAATAAATCTAAAAAAACTTATCAGATTTGTAGAAACGTATTTTTGATTAAAAAATCAAAATATGTATCATTATATATAATTATTTTGACATTAAAGTATTATTAAAACTATATTATTGTTAAGGTATTTTTTTTCCAAATGAAAAATATCTCAAAATTATATTAGATATAATTTTTTTTACAAACCTAGAACTCAACAAAAGGAGAATCTAACTATTACATAACAGAGCAATCAGCCCCAAAGACTATTGAAGTACTATGTTGAATCCCAAAAACTTATCTAATCCCTTAGACCTCAGAATGAGTAACTGAAAAGGGTGGTTAAAGCTGCACTAAAATTCAATCACATCTTTAATACAAAGACACTGCACACCTTCTCATAAGTTTAGTCTTCGAAGATGTTAAGGAAAGAATGAGAGCTTTCTTCTCCATTTTCCCAATGAAAAAATGATAGTCTGCCTTTAGTTTCCTTTAGGGCCATCTTTGACAGAAGATCTACCTCTTTATTATGCTCCCTATAGATATGTTGAAAACTGATATCTTTGAATTTACTTGCCAGATCCAATGTTTTTAATTTCCAGCATTCAATATTCACCGAGTTGAGCTGACCTTGATGCTTTATTCAGTCAATAATAACTTTCGAATCCCCCAATATTTTGACTTTATCTATTGACCAAAGCGTAGCCAAAAGGAGTGTCACCCACAATCCCAAGAGCTCAGCCTTTGTGTTGGTTCCAGCTCCGCAATTTAGGAACCATTTAGTAATTCTTGGCGCATGCGTCTTGAAAATACCACCTGCTCCACAACACTCACCATTTGCTAGAGTTGCTCCATCGAAGCAGGCTAGAGTGAAGCCATCTGCTAGAGTAAATTCACATACTCTATTTTGGAAAAACTTTGGGATTGTTGGCTGCCAAGTGAAAGTACCTAAAATTCTATGCACCACTGATCGGTGAGATGGGGAAAGCTCCTCAAATAGGACCTTATTTCTCTCGATCTAGATATGCCAGCAGGAAGTGGTTGCCAAGTTTGCTGGAGCAGATTTTTCTTTTATCCATTTTGTAAAACAATCCAAAACCGAGTTGCCTATCCATTGAAATTTAACTTTGTAGAGATTGCATAAATAATGCCACACTGATTTCGTGAAGGAACAATGTATAAGGATATGGTTAATAGTTTCTGAACTACAGTTACACAGCTTGCAAACCTCCGGACCATGCCATCCTTTCCTCTGAAGTGATTCCCAGGTAAGAACTTTGTCTTTTGTTGCTAGCCACACAAATCATTTTAGTTTGAGTTGAATCGGCCATTTCCATAACTGTTTAAACCACGAACTGTCCACCTGATAGTCGGATGACATTAAGAGCGCCTGGTAAATGTTCTTTGTGGTAATAAGACCAGACGAGTCCCCACCGGCCCAAACCAAGGAATCGACCGAATTTTGAAGAGTGTTTATGGCTTCCCTTAAAGCATTTGTGAATGAATTCCATTCGAAAGCACCCTCACCATCGAGCCTCAAAGATTCACTACTGCGCCACCTGTAGTGTCCCCTTTTTGTACACATACCAATTTGTAGTGTACCAATTCACTACCCAGGTTTCCAAACCCCTCAATTACCATTCTATACATGAATGTTTACATAATTGATACAGGAATTATAACCACATGCATTTAACACAACATATTTGATACAGGAATTATAACCACGTGTATTTAACACAATTAAACACATTTAAATCTCAGAGTAAAATATGTAATTCACTCCTGCAATTAAGCAAACCATAGCATCTAACAACAAATTCATTTATACATGGAAACATGATACATAAACAGAGTAGTCATGCTCAACATGATTAAAGCATACACCAGATATACTTTATCTTTTAATAGTTCGTAGAAATCACCAACTGCGTGCAGGCTTCCACGAACCTCCCAGCGCCTTAGACCACACTGTTCATCAGCTCAACAGTAGGTCACCCCTGGGACGACCGAGCTCCACCCCTGGCAAGGAATCTAGACTCAGGCTGAGGTTACAGGGAAGACACACAATCACACACATTCAACAGGAGAAGCTCTCCCAGGAATCTCCCACCACCACTGCACACAGACCCCTTCTTTTCCCCATACATGTTTATTCCACCCCAGGAGAGTGCACCTTCTCTGTCACCTAGACAGTTCCTTTCTGGCTGCCAGTCTCCTACCTTGGGTTACAGGGAACAGACTGACCGGAATTCTTGGGCTCTATGGCAGCCACAGGGGTTCCTTCCAAGAGTTCTCTCTTTTCCTTGCGCACTCTCTCACCTGGAGGAGCTCGCTCAAGCCAACAAGACTCACGCAGTCCAACACTGCGTTGTCACATCAATCCACAGGAACACACACAAGGCTTCCCAAAAGGTTCAGCTGTCACAGTGATGGGCTCACGGGAGATTTCTGAGCAGGCTTCATGCACAGGCTAGCTCAATTTTCCTGAGCAAACAGAGATACTTTCACTCGATTCATCAGAGGCTTCCCGTTCAGGGAAAGCAAACACGGGTAACTCTCCTCCGAGACACGGGCTTTCTCAAATACCAACACAGACTCCACCCTCAATGGATATGTGGGTGTTCATGGATTCTTTCAGGACAACATAGGATTTTTTCTCTCTGTATCGGGATTACACGCAGGTCCCTTGCAAACTGGCCTCCATGGCTCTCGCTCAAGTAGTCGGGTCGAATAGAATAGACACAGACTCTTTCTGCTCTTCCACGACAGAGATTCTTCTCCCCAAAATCCCACCATCGGAGTCTCAACTCCTTCACTGGCCACGTCTTGGCTTTTTATTTGCACCGTGGTTGACACTTGTCACCCTAGGGACTGCAGATGTTCTGATCCGGCATTCTCCCACCACTTGGGAATCACGGCCCTTCCAAAGGACTTAGGTTAAAAATAATGTGCATGATGTGGATTTTAGAATAATAATAAAATATTATTCCGTGCCTAAGCCCCCTGTGGGGCTCATCACCTCTTTCCCACCTTTCCAAAATTTGCAGTCCCTCGCCCACTCATAACGCCAGCCCCTTCACTCTTTCTTCATCGTGGACTGGCCCAAGACCGGTGGTATTTATATTTTAATAGTTGACCTCGCATACATACAAGTATATCAACAGCCTCCTGGCCTTCAAAACATAGGCTCCCTGGCCTAACAAAACTCTCATAAGCTCATACTTAGAACTCGCCTAATGCAGAGCCTATAACACATACAATTTGTTTCATACACGTTTATGTTGGCTCTACTTGGGGACATATAATCCTCCCTTATTTTTAGACTGCCCTCTGCAACTTACATCGGCCAAGGTCCTTCTTCGTAATTTTTTCAAAGATATGTACTCGCCTGATAATATCTCTGCGATGCTCCCATGTTAAGGCCTCGTGATCACCGCATTTCAGCCCGACTGACCTTTACATAGCTCTATGGTTCGATTCCTGGTGTCAGTTTGTTTTTCCTTGGGCCCAATATGGGCGCATTGTGGATGCTCTCTTTGCAGGACACCTTTCTCGGTTCCACCGGACCATATTCCAATCGACATATATGATTAGCATCGTATATAGGATTTCTTAAGGAATGGAATATGAGATACCTTGTACAAATAAAGGTGCAGTAACAATGTAAAATCATTTATGCAATGTATAGGTATGTATATACAAACAAATTCAATAACATTAAAAATCAGATACAATATATTAATAATTCATATAATAAAAATAGAGAATTGTACTTATCTTTTGAGTGAAAAGACCTCCCACCTCGGAGCAGATCTATGACTCCATCGCAATGGTTTTCCCATAGCCATGGTCCACAATCCTTATCCACATTGTCTAGGCTGTTGCATCACTGACCTCAGCAAGACTCCAACCATTCAAACCTCGGCAGCACTCCAACCAACTGTCTCTCATTACCCACATGCCCCTGCTCTGCACCCCTGTGAGAATGCACCTTCTGTCACTCCCGACACTCTTCTGGCTACCAATCTCCTTACCTTGGGTTGCGTGAATGCACTGTGGGACCTAAGTCTTAGAGCACTGCGGCCCTGAGTTCCAACCGCCTCAAAGGTTTCCAAGATTCTTCCAGATACTCTTCTTGTAGCCACCAACTTTATCAACATCATCTCATCTGGATCAACCACATGCAGTTATCATGAGAATATGCCAGTTGAATTTATTTAGGAATTCCAATTAATTCTAAAGGAAATTCAGCTTTTATTCCCAAAACATGACATCCTATTTCATTATTCATCTACGCCATTATGAATGCAAATTATCCTTGTGATTTTTCCAATGCACAAAATCGCTTACTATTTTCCGCTAAGACTTCATCTTGCATAATCGCCAACAAATTATTTCCAGATTTTCCGTATTACTCATAACTCCCATATGTACAACATCTTAGCAATAATCTTAGAATTTCTGCACCTGGAAATTCAATCACAAATACCAAACACCTTGACCAATAGAATGACTCGGCATTCAATGCATATGCATGTCCGTTAACAAAAGTAAGTTTATTATTTCAATTTCTTGAACATAAAATTTTATGTAGACTCCATTCATGTGACTACCTGCTTTGTAACTTTCTTACAGTAAGAGCGCATCAGCCTCGAACAGTCTCCATCAGGGGTTAGCAACATTTCAGATATCAACATAATTATTTCCATGCAATAATATATATATGCATGTACTTACCAAACATATTCAAACATTGAACTTAGTATGCAATTATATCACTTATTATGCACTTCCAGAAAGTGTGATTCTCACTGCATTCTTATTCAATGCACCTTGCACTGAATTACAAAATGCTCTGCCTCACCATGCATTCCCACCATCCATGGTTGGAATTGCCAATGTGTTACACAATCTTCATATATACTTCCCTTTTATCTTTCCAATTAATTGATGCCTTTCTCACCGAGAACTACACCAAGAATATAATTACGCGGTGTCCATTAGTGTTAGCAAAGGTTGCAGCCCAAGTTTATTTAAAGTAGCTTTTAGTACTTGGTGTGGCTCATAACCTTTCCATTACTTGTTCCTTGCCATGTCCAACCATGTCCCGGTCTCATACACGACTAGCTCGGGCATTCATTCTTGTAACAAATTCTTATCTTTTAATTCCTTGGCTATTACCCCATAACCCACTACGACATTCTTAATATGTCAATGTGTTCATTCAAAGCTAAAAGATTTGAATTAACACGCACTTCCACAAATTTTTACCACATCCCCGGGTGGATGTGCATTCAAATAATATAATCATGTGATTTAATAACATAGTTTTGGCTGAGGAAATTATTACCATAATTTCCTTTTCAACAATTATGCAAAAGAGTGATAAAACTTATACCTGCATGACTGCCATTAAAAATTATACTACCCAATATCTCGATAGCGTAGCTTTCATGCTTGTTTTATCAGACTTATAACTAGCTCTTCATTTCATTGTACAACAACATTACTAACAACACTTGTAACTTGTAGCATTCCTTTTCCTCTGCATGTCCAAACGAGCCAAAACATACTCACCGCTATAAATTGCAACAACTTCTTTCTTCATTCTTGACCAATAAAATAGTTTCTTTGGTGGTTGTGATCATTTTTTTGGTATCCAGGATGACCAAGATAAGTCACATTATGCATTTTTAGAATTGTCGCTTCAATTCTCTGTCATTAGGAACATACACTCTGTTTTTGTACAAAATTAAATCATCAGTTCCCAAGGCATAACCATTCTCGATCTGTAGCTTCCTCACACAGGGCTTGCATACTGATTTCTCTCAGATGTAAATCAAAGACTTGGTACTTCCATAATTCTTATTTTTCAACTCATCAGAGACAAGAATTGGCCGTGAGTATGTAACTCATGCACTTTCTACTGAAAGTGCATCGCCTAATTTTATTATTATCCTTCCCTTTGCTACACTTGATATCAAAGTCATATTCACATTGTAAAAGTTCCAGCCATCTAATTTGGTTCCGGCATTTAAGGTTACGACCAAATAAGTATTTCTGATCGTCGGTCTCTGTTCTTAATTCAATCTCTTGCCCATGAGGTAATGCCTCTACATTTTTAAGACATGCACTATAGCAACCAACTGTAATTCATGTGTCACATAATTTGTGTCATGCTCATTAATTTTTATGGATTCATAACAAATTACAATCCTTCTTAATGGTGAACTCTCCAGCTCTTTCCTTACACGAGATTCGTAGAATACTACACAATCCTACTTTGACGCAAGAATCCTCGTGGATTGAGCACTAGTAGTAGTCGTCAATTGTTGGAAGCTATTCTCACATTGTTTCATCCATCGAACTTCTCCTTCCTTTGCAAAGAAGTGATAGCATGAGCTATCCTGAAAACTGCCATGAACCTCCTATAATAACCTCACAAACCCATGAAGGATCTAACTTCATTTACGCGGCCGGCTTCACTCTTTGGATGGCCTTTTACCTTCTCAGATCCCATGCCAACTTCCTCTCGATATAATATGTCCCGTGATAATGGATTCGCTTTTGGTAAAATGAGCATTTGCTCGCCATATAGTCAGGTGTTCTTCAACACCTCGCAAAGACCACTATTCTAAGATGTTGTTCGTGTTCTTCCTCCGTCTTTAGAGGCCACCAAGATATCATTCAAGAAGACTATAACGAACTTGTCCGCATAATTTCAACACTCCATTCATTAAGCATGAAGACAAAGCAGGCCAAGGACAATCCAAACGGCACCACTGTGAACTCATAATGACCGTATTCTTGTTCTCAAGGCGCCTTTGTCGATGTCTTCATCTTTTATCCTCGCCCGCATATCCGCATCGAATATCATCTTCAAAATACTTTCAGATCCTTAACCGATCAAAAGATCATCAATCCTGGCGAGGGTATTTGTTTTGACATGACTATTCACCGGGGCCGAAGTCAATGCACGCCTTTCAAAGACTTGACCGTGGTTATACCCGGATTATATACCACTTGACGCAGAGGTCCCATCACTCGCGAAGGTCTCTTTCATCGACCTCCCGCCACAAGAGATCGTTTAAATTCTATTGTTGAGCCGCCGGAAGCGGCCTTTGATTCCCCGGCTGAATCGCTGGCAATAATATTCACCCACGTATTTCCTCCTTTCTCCGGTGACGCTTCCCGGGTAATTTGCCGGGACAATTTCAAGACGTGGAAAATCCCCTTCTTATTCGCTTCGCTTGGACAAGCGACCGCCGAGAGTCATCAATTCTTGAACTCCCATCATATTCTTTACGCGGTTAGTCCTCCGAGTTTCTTGACTCATATGACCAAGGCCAAGACGCGGGTCATTTCACAAGACTATCCCTATCGTAGTTTTCAAGATTCTATACCGCCAACAGCGCATGCCTTCACAATCCCCGCATTCTCCGATATGTCTTTAGCCCTTCGTGCTAAGCCTCCCAGCCGATGTGACCGCTGGTTCAGCGACTTCGCCTTTATCCTCAATGTCGGGGTTTGGGGTTTCGTAAATATGAATGCACCCAAAACGATTAACAGCGAAATCCCCGATTTCCCAAATTCCAATGGACTTCATCCGTGCTAGCCCTCCGAGATAGAGCCTCACCATACAACCACACTTATATGACCTTAATCAAACCACACCTCGGGGTTTCGGCGATTTCAAAATCAAGCTCATACTCGCCTTAGACTGGATGGTCCCGCTGACTTGTCAATCCATCTTTCTCCGCCGCTTGCACCGCGACTGCCCTTTCTGATACGGTGGCTCTACACGAAAAGTTATATCGGGAAAATCACAGACGCGATTTTCCCATGCAAGAAACCTTAGTTCAAATTCATCTCCCGACATTCCCCGAGTATTCGACGCTTTTGTTTTTAACCTTTCGCAGTTTAAGCCCTCGCCATAATGACTACCCTCGCGATCACTTTAACTCCCATCGGGTTTCAATTAACATTCTGAAATGCACGAACCCTTGCTCACGAGATCCCCGATACCTGATTACTCTGGTGGAGTGTGACACCTCTCCAGCACTTGTCCTCGCTCTAGATGTGGCCCACACTCCACATGACAGTTATCACAGACGGCTACGCGACTTTGATGCAATCATCTGCTGTGACCTCCAAGTCCCGGACCATATGGTTGGCAAATAACGATCCCATATGTTCTGGGAATTTCCCTATTGATATTATCGCTATTCCCGTTGACATATTCACGGTTCTTCCAATTCCCCGATGGAAACATCTCGATGGCTCTAATATCCTGACGCTTCTTTGGGACTTCTTCTCCACTCATGAGGACTTAAGTCCTCAACTTTCGCCAACTCCTGACGGTTGATCGGTAATACCATTGTGATCTTACGACTCATGATCCCGCTTAAACTCGCGGTAATATCAAGAGGTTTTTAAACTCGCACGTTTTCCATATATGGCGTTGCGGCGGGTTGTCTTTCCTGAACAGATCCAATGGTTCTAGCACCCTTGGTGTAGAAACCTATCTTCCTATGGTCGTAGGAGATCATACCACGTAGCTTCACAAGACACGCTTAAAACTCCCGAAGCTTAAAAACTGGCTACATCTCTTGACGCTTTTCCTTGAGAAATCCAGGGTCCTAAATTGGTCCTCCCGACTCAATTTCCTCTCGCACTTTCAGTCCAAAGACCAAGCCCAGTCTATATCTAGGCTCGTCTAAAACTCAGCCTGACACCAATTTGTAGTGTCCCCTTTGTACACATACCAATTTGTAGTGTACCACCACTACCCAGTTTCAACCCCTCAATTACCATTCTATACATGAATGTTTACATAATTGATACTGGAATTATAACCACATGCATTTAACACACTAAACACATTTAAATCAGAGTAAAATATATAATTCAATCCTGCAATTAAGTGCCCCAGTATCTTAACAAAGAAATTCATTTACACAAATGGAAACATGATACACAAACAGAGTGCCTATGCTCAATATGATTAAAGCATAATTCAAATATACTTATCTTTAATAGTCAGAGAAATCACCAACCAAGTGCAGTTTTCTTCCACCTTAACCTCCTCCTCCTGTACTTTTAGACTACACTGCTCATCAGCCTGTGGTCACCTCTCGAAGCTGGACTGAGTTCCACCCCCTGCAAGGGAATCTAGGACTCGGGGCCGAGGTTACAAGGAAGACAATCACATACACATTCATCAGAAGAAGCTCTCCCGTGAATCTCCCACGCTCATCAGCATTACTGCACTCTTCTTTCCCCACATGCCCTGCTCTCCACCCTACAGAGAGTGTGACCTTCTCTGCCACCGTGACAGCTCTTCACGCTGGGCCTCTCTTACCTTAAGTTACAGACCGGACCTAATTCCTTTGGCTCTATGGCGCCAGGGTTCCTTCCAAGAGTTCTTCTCCTTCCTCTATGCACTCTCACCCAGAGAGAGTCACTGCATTCAACAAGCCTCACGCAGTCCAATACTTCTCAGTCACAACAACCCATGGGAACACACACAAGGCTTCCCAAAAGGCTCATTTACAAGATGCTTCACTGATGATTTCTGAGCAAGCTTCACTTACTGCTAGTCAATTTTCCGAGCAAAAACAGAGATACTTTTCACTGATTCATCAAAGGCTTCCTGCCTGAAAGCCACACGTATCCTCCGAGACACCAAGCTTCAAAGACTAACATTGCATCTGGCCCTCAATGGACAAAGGTGTTCATGGATTCTTCAGACAACATAGGATTTTCTCTCCTCGACGATTACACTGCCAGGTCTCTTTGGCGAATCAAGTTCTCTCCATGGCCTCATTTCAAGCAGCTGGTCTAATAGAATGCATTACGTACTCTTCGCTTTTCCACGACAGATTCCTCCTAACCAATCAATGGAGTCTCAACCCCTTCACTTGTTGTCTGTTTTATTCGAGATGCACTGGGTTGACACTTGTCACCCCGGGAACCGCATGTGTTCCATCCGTACGCCCCTTCTCCCACCACTTGGGAAATCACTGCCCTTCCAAAGGACTTAGGTTAAAAATAATGCGCACATGGATTTTCAGGAATAATAACAAAATATTCTGTGCCCAAGCTCCCCAGGCTAGCCTCCCAGGCTCATCGACTAGCCACCCTTTCCCACCTTTCATCTCCTAGTTCCTTTCCCACTCTGTTGACGCTCAGTCCCTCTTCACTCTTTCATCGTGGACTGGCCTCAGACGCGGTGGCATTTATATTTTAATAGTTGACCGGCATACATACAAGTACATCAACATTCTGCCTTCAACATTTAGGCTCCCTCGCCTAACAAACTCATAAGCCTACAAATAGAACTCTACTACTCTAGCTTATAACACATATGTACAATTTGTTTCATACATCAGGTTTATAAAGGGCTCGGCCTTGGGGACATTACACCACCAGCCTGGGAAAACAGAAAAGTCATTTGAGACTCTCGCTTGGGCAAGAGAGGTAATATGTAAGTTTGGCAGGTGCAAGCGGGGTGTCGGAGAGGAGCGAAAGGTTCTCCAATCCACTGATCAAGTCCCTTCCTAAAGAAATAGAGTTACCATTCCCAGGTAACCAGCGAATCCAATGCAAAATCACAAACAAATTTTTTATCAATCCATTCCAGAAGTTAGACACATTTCGTTGCTTGTGGGAAGACTTCCACAACCAAGTAGAAATCAGATAATTTCCCAGGTATTTACCCAAAAAAAAATTATTCCAGATGCTTCAATGGGTTAGTGCCCTCCAGTATGTGTTAGCTATGAGTGCAGAGTTGAACAAAGGAAGATTTTTGAGCCTCCGCCCTCTGCAGATTTTTGGACGAGCCAGGAGGTCCCATCTACAGAGATGGAACTGGAACTTCTCCTTATGCCCACTCCACAGGAAGGTGTAACTTAAACTGTACAGTTTATTTAATATCATTTTGGGAATCACCTCCAATGACATCCAGAAAACCACAAGACTTTCCAACACTGCTTTTACCAGAATAAGCCTACCTCCGAGTGATAGCCATTTATTACACCACAAACCTATTTTCTTTTCGAATTTAGCCACCAGCCAGCACCAATCAGCAGATTTTGAGGGACCCGGTTTGAGGTAATAACCTAGGTACTTGAAGCCATTGTTCAATCTGCAAAGGCAAAGGGTAAAATATCTTTTAAAGGATTCATCTCTGCTTCCTTAAGTCCCCAGTAGTGGACTGTAGTTTTAAGAGTATTTATGCAGAGACCAGAAACATGGAAGTACATTTTGAGAATGTCTACGATCACTCTCCACTCCCTCAGATCAGCCTTTGACATTACAAGAACTTCATCAACAAACATTAAATGGACCACATTTAAAAGCTTTGTTATTTTAATACCTGAGATATTGTGGTTTGCACTACTATTTGATAGCATTAAGCTAAGCCCTTCCATAATCATAATGAACAGATATGGAGATAAAGGGCATCCCTGACGAAGTCCCTTCCATACTTTGAAAAAATATGTCGCCTCACCATTTATCAAGACTGCAAAGCTGGCACTTGTTACGCAACACATTATCCAATCTATTAGCTTGACTCCGAAGCCGACAATGAGTAGAACCATCCTTAGGTACTCCCAATCTATGCTATTGTAGGTTTTTTTAAGATCCAACTTCAGTACCAGAGATTTCAGGTTCTTTTTTTTTATACTATGGAGGCTATCGTGTGTTGTCCCAATAGCGTCCTGAATCCTCCTACCTTTCAGAAATCCTAGTTGCTCTGAGGAAAGACACTTTGACAGTATCAGTTTTATCCTAGTAGCAAGAATTTTAGAGATTACCTTATAAATTAGATTACACAGAGAGATGGGACGGTAATCATCAAAAGAGACCGGTTTGTTCACCTTCGATATGAGAGCCAGAAAAGTTGCATTTATACCACCACTAAGATGACCTTTTCTCCTTGAGTCCTCCACCATTTCCAGAATATCACTACTCACAAGATCGAAAAAGAAAAGAAAGAATTATGATGTCCATCCATCAGGGCCCAAACTTCTTTCTTTTTTTAATTTTTCAAGCACCAATTTTAATTATTCCAAGGATATAGGTTGATAAAGTAACTCTGCTTCCACCTCATTTAACATTCTTGGGTACAGGATGGATATCCTGACCACATCATTAATGTTGTTTCTCTCTCTTGCTTTATAGAAGTGTTTAAAATGGTTTACATCCTCCTCCTTGATCACCTTATGATCAGTAAATGTTCCTCCACTGTCACTTTGAATATCCCAGACATGTTTTCGGTTTCTGTTGAAACTAGCAATCTTATGGAAGAATTTTGAGTTTGAGTCACTGCTTTTGATCCAAGTCATCCTACCTCTAATACGCCAGACCTCCTCTACCCGACGGATTAAAGTATTCCTATTTGTTTCTAGCACATCCAACCGTCTCTCTTCCTCCAATGATAATGGAGTCTCAACAATTTTGAGTAAAAGTTGTTCAATATCTGTTTCCAGCTTTACTAAAAATAAATGCTCATTTGTCTTGAAATCTTTAATCCACTTTTTCGTTTGTATATTTAGTTCTTTGAATTTAGACACTAATCTGACCTACTTGTTGCCTTCCACCAGGAATCATGGGTCATTCCAAATCATATGGACCAGCTTCACAAAATCTGGATGACTTAGCTAGTCCGCGTTAAATTTGAATGGGAAGGCCTTGTACACCGGTGCATGCTCCAATTGAATAAGCACAGGGGCATGATTTGATGATACAAACGGGTATTCCACCCACGACTTGTATAAACCAGTTGTAGTCAAAAGTTTTTCAACAATAAAACATCTATCAAGCCTTCTCACGATAGAACTTAGACCAACTCGACCATTTCGCCAGATGGGGACTAACTTGGGAGGTTTTACGTCAATCAACATTTTAGAAATGAATAAATCTTTATAGAACTCCTCAGTCGGACCTGGAAACAAAGAAACCCCCAATGTTCATCTTTTGATAAAATAAAGTCCAGATCACCTACGATAACAAGATTAGGAACATAAAGGATACCACTATCAGCTAAGGTGCTCCAGAAGAGTTTGCGATCTTTACACGGCCCATAGACATTTAAAAACGCTAGCTCATTTTTAGAAGAAATACAAACACTTATTAATAAGATGCCTCCCACCGTTAGATAGGGGTTTAAGTCAAAAGAGTTTGGGTCCCAAGAGACTAGTAATCCGCCAGAGTTCCCTATGGAATTTACTGCAGTCGTTGCCCAGGAAGGACGGAATTGAAGTAGAAAATATCTCGCTTTCTTTTCATCAGCGAGTGTCTCTTGCAAAAAGACAATGTTTGGACGAGTACGATCCAACAATCTACGAACCGAGGCAACTTTGAGGGTGCCTCCAATCCCTCGGATATTCAAGGAGAGCATTAACATCACTTTTCCCTCGCCAAGGCATTCATTGCTCTAAGGGCCCTAGTATCAAGGGAAGTAGGGACACTGTCACTGTTTTGAATACTTAAACCCACCTGTTTCTTTCGAGAACTCTGAGTCTTCACTGGGAAGAGTTTCGAGCCAATGCCTCTAGACCAAGAAAATGATTTGCCTCCCTTGACTAGAGCGTGAGAGGAAGAGGAACCAGAATCAACTTTAGTGACTAAAGCCTCCAAGCCTAGTACCGTGGGAAGCGGCACCGAGTCAAAGGGAGCAGAATGGGAAGGTAATAGGGAGTCTAGGGCAGCAGTAAGACTGGATTCACTCGCTTCTGCTTCTCTATAGCCTCGCAAATAGGAGACGCCCTTTCTGAGTCATCCAAAGAAGGTTTGGAGGGCCTGGATGGAAATAATGGAGGAAGAATCTCAACAGAGTTCTGAAGGTGGGAAGGGGAGGGCTTCAAGAGGATTGCAGGCTGGGTAGTAGAAGAGCGTAAACAGGGAGAAGAAATGACAATGGGAAGGCTAAGAGAGGAGAAAGGAAGGTGATCAGGGTAATCAGGTTCAAGAGGCCCAGCAGTAGGCTTGGATATAAAGTCTTTTTCCTAAGAAGAAGATCGTAAACAGACCGAGTTATTTAAGGCCTCCTTCTCTTCAAGGTTAAAGAGTTGAACAAGGGAAGACATAGAGCTTTTAACTTATAGGTAAGAGAGGCCCCAAGCTCTTGCTGAGAAGAGGAGGGCACTTCAGTGGTATCTTCCAAGAAGTTCAGAGAAGCATCTATATCTACATAGGCTGGAGGGTTTCTCTGTAGGTTTGAATCTTCTGAATAGTCCTCCAAAACCTTTCCCTTACAGTCTCGTCGAAGGTGACCTATACAGCGACAAATGTTGCAGCGGAAGGGAAACCCAAGATAGTCAAGATTTTGTGCAATTTTTCGCCCTCTCCACTCAATCTCTAAGGTTTCTAGTAAACCACTGCAAATGTCCATCTCCACGAGAATTTTTCCCATTTTCCTCACTGGGGCACAGAGTTGTTTGGGATCAACTGCAATGAACTTCCCCAAAGTGTCTCCAATGGCCCGAAAAGCTCCTTCATTCCACAAATACAGTGGGAGGCCCTGTAAGAGTACCCAGAGATGCCTAAATTGGAAGTAATTTGTATCCGGATTGAAGGCAATCCTCCAGCATTTAAGCATGAGACTACTGCCTCCAAAGACCCACAATGAGATAAGAATGAGGGAGGAGTCCTCCGGGGAGTGGAAAATAAAGCCAAGCCAACCTTTGGTAAGAAAGATAACTTCAGGGGAGTAACCAAGAATAGGTTGCCACTGGTTATGAATCCAACCCTCAAGAAAAACCTTACTGAGAAATTTATATGAAATACGACCCACAAGAGCACACAATGCCATTCTACAGGTATCTTCTAAGCCTATATCATTACCTAACACCAATCGCTTAGTCTTTTTGTTGGGCTTCCATGCCTTTCGATAACAACCAACAGACAGAGTAGTCTCTAAAGGTTCCCTGTGTCCCTGCTGAGAGGAAGGACTAAGTAGGGAGCTTTGGGGCTTAAAGTTAGAAAGTAGGCCCATCGAGGGAGTGACTGAAGGAGGGATGACAGGCTTAGAGGTCATGGGAAAATGCATAGGACTTGTTGACTGAATGTTGAGGAAGCCTGTAGTAATATAATCCTTTTTTGAGGATAAGCCCTATGGCCCACCCTTTAGTTGGTCCACTTTGTCAAACAGCCCCACCTTCCTCCAGGTTTCCTCGTCTACGGGGCTCATAAGAGTCTCCACAGTATTCTCCAAAGTAGAGAGGGAGAGACTATCCATTTGGCCCACCAGATAACAACAAAACTGACACTAAAGAAACTGACGAGCGCTCTGATCAAGTAGAATGATATGTGGGGTCCTTGTCTCGAGTGGAGAACAACTTCTGCAAAGGCAACCAAAAACTAGTCTAGAGACCGACACTCTCGGGATCAGTGAACAAAGGAAGAAAGGACTTTAGATGTCCAGAAGGTTCTAAAGAAAAGGCATGAGACAAAAAGAGGTTGCTCTAACGGAGAAACAACTCGGGAACAACCAGATAGAGTAAGACAAAGTATCAAAGACCAGAAACAATGGGCGGTAACAGGCTGACGGGAAAGACAAGATAACAAAAGCAAAGAACAAAGAGCTCTAGACAGGCTCCGGTAACAACGAACAAGGAAGGTAGGAAAAGATAATAACCAGATGAGTCTAACTCTGAAAACACGCAGAAAACAGACAATGACAAGCTCTGGAACAATGCTAAGAACAGAGGAAAGGAGTCAGACGACAGGTCCCTGACTTCAGATAGTCAAAGCTAGTAATAATTTAGTAATTGTTTGGGCCCTTTCGCTAGTTGTAACTTGCAAGAACACTAAGCCTGGTTAAAAAATTTCCCACCTCACACTCCCTCGGCTCTTCATCTTTTCTTCTTTCTTTTTAGCAAGAATAATAAGAAACTTAGACAAAGTGCAGAGTGGACTTGGCGTGTGCGAAAAAAACCAAAATTAATTTGTAGTAACATGTGGAATTTTCCATTATGAATTTTGAAAGTATATCTTTCAATAATTATTTTGACATTAAAGTATTAATAAAACTATATATTTTTAAGGTTGAAATATAAAAATGATCCAAATTAATTTGTAAGTAAAATGTAAGACTTTAAAGAAAAGTGCCATTATGAATTTTAAATAGAACATTTTAAAAGAGTAATGTTTTAAAATAAAGAATATAAATCTACACTAAATTTTGAAACTCTTAGTAAAAGTAGTTTATGACGACAATCAATAATGTTTATGGTGTTAATATTTTGCTCCAAAAAGTTAGGTTAATAATAATGGATGTTTTATTGTGATCCAAAAAATTAGGATGATATACCTTACGTTTCATGGTGTTAATTTAACATGTTAAATATCACAAGCATGAAAAAACAACTTTTGAAAAGAAAGTGGGGAATACCTCCTCGGCGAGGTGACGTTGTACCAACTTTTTGACGAAATTCAAGAATTTTCCCACACTTTCTCATAGTGGAAGACTACCAACTTTCCTGTGGACGACCACCGACCAACCCCTGTTTTTTTTAAAATGGGAAAACTGTCCAATGATTTTAAAAAATGATTTCGAAAAATGTGTTCACGTGAGAGATCCGAATCTTTGATCCCAACTTCGAACAAAGTTATATTGGGAATAGAAGATAATTGTTATAAATTTAAATAAAATAGAAAATAAGAATTCCATATAACGAGTGGAAGTGACATCGAAACTCCAAGCATGTGTTGCCAACAGTTGTTGCGCATTGTAGAAAGGGTAAAGTTTATGTACGTTGACACCACACAGATAACGCGTAGAAACATGGCATGGGGCCCGGAAGAACGCGGTTGATGGTTCGTCTCTGTGCACCAACGAGAAAATGTGTTCAGAGACGAAAGAGAGCAACAAGAGAATCATTTTATTTCATTGTGTTTGAATCATATAATTTTCTTTGAGAGGTTATACTTAGCAATCATGATGATGAGATGACACAAGTGTCATTGGATTAGTGGAGGAAAGACTTTAAAACACATAAAGTGGAGGGAATACTTTAGGAGAGCGAAGACTTTAAAAGATAGAAAGTGGAGGGAAGACTTTAAAAGATAGGAAAGAGAGCACCTTGAATCCTCATATTTCAAGACCAATGAATCGTCATAGGAAAGAGAGCAAATGTTTTTGTATTTTTGATATAAAGAAAATAAAATGCAAGGATTGAATAGCAGCTTCACATGCAGACCCTACTGCAAGCAAACAGAGACAGGTCAAACAGGATACCAAGAAGCAAACACGCAGACCAATGTGAAAGGACAGCCAATGAAAAAGATGATAAGAAAGAATACCGCCCTAAAATTCAACAATAAGAAGGCTTCCTATCACTTTGTAAGAACTTAACAGTTAGTACAGAGACCCAAGAAGAGTCAACAACCAACCAAACTCACCCAGCAAACACCAAACTCATCTAGCAAGACTAAAGAGCTGATGTACACGACTGTTTGAACAAAACTCATGTATGTACACACCCTAAAGGAGGACAACTTGCGTATGTATGCATATATCAAGGGAAAAACCGTGTATACCCAGTAAAACACTGCCAGGGCAAGGGTTAATCCAAGAAACTCAGGATGCAAAGTAAAAATAGGTTGTCAAGAAATCAAGAGACAAGGAAACTCAGGCTAACATAGAGAAAATCAAGGAGAAAAACAATCCAAACCCCAAAAAAGAAGATCATTCCCCAGTATGGTCACCAGTTCCGAAGAAAATATCTCTATGTCATGGGGTAAACCACAACAGGCGGAATGACACGCAAGTATCAACTCTAATCTCAAATATGCTATATAAATGTAATGCTAACAAGACAAGGCCAAGAGCCTACCTCGTCCGGACGTTCGATGAAGATCATTGTTGAGCACACAACTCAAAGATCTATCCCTGCAACTTGTCCTCAACAACCAAGATACACAAGAATATAGTGATAATATATAATGTTAGCATATAGATTAGCATAATCCATTAATATACATGACAAATACGCCCATGGAATAATAATTCAAATATTTGCAAGATATCAATTGGACGAGAAAAGGGTATTTCTATTAAAATAATCAGCAGAAGCATATATGTGACAAACTTCTGTAACGACACATATCAGAACCGAGAAACTAAGTCCCTCCAGCTGGGCCTCCATCACTTCAATCCTCCACCAAAGGCAAGCTCATATAAAGGAGTCAATGAGGTTCTCCATCACAAAGAAGGAAGAGCTTGGGGGATGAACCAGGAGTTTAGACTTTCAAGGATAAAGGGATGCAGACTCAATATGAAGTGAAATTTCTTCAGAGTGTCTTTTCTCTCAAAGTTGAATTGTTGAGTCTCCTTCAAGGCTTGGATATGGCTCAATTTATTGCCTTCAAATGGAATTGAAGGGCCGAGTCGAAGTGTTTCCAGTATATGGAAGGTCAAGGATCATGGATCTCGTGACATGGCATGGAAACCCGACATAATTTTTAATTTTGAGCACCAAACCCGATGTACGTGGGTTGTAGTGGAGCAACATCTGTATATGCTTGTTGTCTAACTGATAGGGCGCGTATATGTTGGAAAATGTGTTTTTTTGGCTCTGGAAGGTACAAAAGGGGACTTCATGGGCCATCCAAGCAAGTTGCATGGGGTGAGGAAAAATTTGTTGTAACATCTGTTTGGTAGAACCAACTACAAGCCTCGACATATGTATTGGTTTTCTGGTTATCTAAGGTAATACAATTTTATTTACAAAAAAAAAAACATTATTATGTTATTAAAATGAAATAAATTTTGTTATTAAATATATTAATTAGTTTTAATTTTCAATTGCACATTGAAATTTTTTTCGTCATTTTGTAGAATTACAATTCTACCATTGGATTGGAAAAAATAACAATATTAAAATATGCAAATGGAAATCTAATAAAAAAAACTCCATTTATAATTTTGAGGTTGCTAAATTGATTGTGAATTTTTAGTATATACATTATATTATTGAATTGAATATTATAAATTTATAATTAAATTTCGAAGAAGAGAAATTCTTGCTATATTCCTAAAATGTAAATTCTCAAAATTAACCTCATATGTGGCTACATTTTGGGGTAAGGAGCTTATTGTTCTTTCAAGTGTGATAAAAAGGGAATTACTAAAATAGTTATTTCTGGATGGCCCACCTATATGTTATTTTAACACTGCATTGGTGACCTAAGAATCCATTCTCATGGAGATTTCTTTGGAGAGCAAGTATTCTCTTAATTCTTCCTCAACTTGTTCTATGGGCCTAGGTGCACTCATCTCTCCAATCTTAGGTAGACTGCATTTTTCAATTAGTTTATCTGCACTAATATAAATATGAGCATAGTTTCCTATAGAATTAGATATGTTTGTTTCTAGTTTTTCTCCTATTTGCTAGTAGTTGGACAATTTTGCATAGTTCAGGTGGTTATCTCTTTTTTTAACCTTTGGAAGATCTAGAGGTACCTCTAGGTTCTCCTCTTGTCATCTCTTCTACTCATCCATGCCTAAACAAACTCCCTAGAATTCTACATTATTGGTTTTCAGTTTGTCTAATAATGTCATCAGCCATGTGGACAGGTCCTGGAATTCCTTCAAGTTGGCCTATAATTTTTTTAGAGTGGTTCCCAATTCCTCTCGTTCCTCATTGGCACAGGCTTTGAATTCTAATATGTTGGTTCCCTTTGAATTACATTGTTTACTTGTGTCTTCATCTCTCTGATCCACACTTTACATTCTTACATATCTTCAACCATTCTCCTGATGTTATGTTGATTTGCTTGTGAAAATGCAATGCTCGTTGAAGTTAAAACAACATGATCCTTCTTGGTKTCCATGATAAGTGGTGTTTCTGTGGTCAYRGAAAGCGCTAAAGCACCTGGTATAGAAAGCTTCTTGTGAATCTACATGACAATTCTTCTTTAATCCTTATCAAATATGAAGGAGTTGAGATCAAGCACTCAATCAAATTCAGAGGACATGAATTCACCCAATCCATATTCTTCCAAAGGAAAATGGCCTTCTGTTAGAGTGTTACTTGAAGTAAGTAGTAGTGGCTCAAAGTCCATAAGATCAATACCTTGGGTTTCCTTATGGGTTTTCTTTTATTTTTCTTCATAATTTTCTCATTTCTTCTTCTTTATCTCGCTTCATCTTTTTCTTTTGTGTCCTTCTAATCGTCGTTTTCTCCCATTCTCTCTATTCCTTTCTCATTTATTCCTCTTTAGTTGCCTTAGATGCAAATTCATTCTTAGCATTTTCTCATCATGAGCACTCCTTTTAGAATATGTTCTTGGAGCTTCCTACCATATAAATGATTTTCTCATCATTTTTTTTATTTTCTTGTACAATTCTTCTTGCTATTAGGTTTCATTTTGATATGCTCATATGCATTTGCAATATTCTGCACTGTTGGCTAACGAATTTTAGAGAATCATGCATATGGAATCTTCCCTTATTTGTCGCATCTGGGTCCTATACTTCACTCATATCAACAACTTCAAATATCGACTCGTTAGTTTTTTAAAGGGATATAATATATGTATAAATATAGATGTGAGGGATAATAGAATTTTGTGTTTGATAGGTGGCTAAGCCAGTGATAAAAACCATGGGAGCCTTGAGGGGTTTACGAATTTCATCCATTTAAAAAATATATATATATCAGTTCCCTCTCTTTTCCCTTGTAACCGGGATTTACCATGATCTTTTCTTTTTAGTTTACAAAGAAATGCAAAGAAACCCCTAAAACATGTTAGAAGGAATGCCTACCTGTTAATTGTTGGTTAATTGACTTTTGGCACAAAACTGTATAGTTATTTGGTCAACTGGTGGCTTGTCACTCGATTGACAGATGAGATGATGATTTTTAAATGGATTAAAAACTCCTTTTATATTTTAAAAACCCTTATAAAGAAGTTTAAAAACCATTATATCAAGGGTCGGAACAATGTTGCACATGAAGAGAGACTTTAGGATTGTGTGTATTACATCAAAAAATACTTTGGGTGTGATAAGATTATCACACCTCTTTTGCAAAACTTTGGAAACTTTGATTCCGATGTATTGTAGGAAAACAATGTTTTTTGCGATGTGACATATCATGTGGAAATGAAATTTTTTGTGACGTAATATATCACATGAAATTTGTTGCAATGTGATACATCACATGTAAATTAAGTTTGTTGTGATATAATAAAATGAAGGTTATTTAATCAACACTACCTTAGGTGTCTGGGACGTTTTACATGAAAACAAAAATTGGATACAACACACCACAAAGATAAAACAAAATCTAGTGATGTGATATGTCATAGGATGTACAATTTTGTTTTTAATGATATAGAAAATTTTATGATGATGTGATACATGTTGTGTCACAGATAAAATGAAATCAAGTGTGTTACACAACAAGGCAGGTAGATTGGGAGCGATATGCACAATGTCACAAACAAAGAAAAATCAAGTGCGTATGAAAGAGAGTTTTGGACAAGTTTAGGAGATTTTCTAAGAACAAAAGTAGCTCTTAAGAAAGAGAAAAGATCAATGTGCACCTTAAGAAGCATGTTGATTTCTAAGGGAAATAAAACAAATCAAAGTTCATGAGAAACTTCAAAGCAAAGAAAATATATACACTACAAGTTCATGAGGTCTTGGAAATCCCAAAAGATAAGGAGGGGCCCCATGCTATTTTGACTTCATCGGATGTTGAAATTTAAAACATTGTAGGGGGGTTGTTTCTAACTCAACACATTCTTTCCCAATTCATGTAGGAACCTAGAGAAAGTCACTGGAATGCAACAAAAAGGGTCATTAGGTACATTCAAGGTGCAATTTTTTTTGGACTTCTCTATAAGAAGAATTATGACTTTACACTTGTTTGATATTCAGATGTAGATTTTGTAGGTGATATTGATGATAGAATATCAACTTTAGGTTATTTAGTGAACATGGGGTTCAATAGTAGTATCTTGGAGTTGTAAAAAGTGGCAAACTCTTCAGCATAGGTAGAATACATGTCAGCATGGGAAGTAGCAATAAACATGAACAAGAATCTACTATTCCATTCTAAGACCAAACATGTCAATACCAAGTATCACTTCATCAAAACACTCATCAACAATGACATCATCAAGCCAAAATATTGTCCATCTGAAGATCAAACATCAAATATTTTCACCAAACCACTAGGTCAAATAAAATTCAACGAGTTGATAGATGAACTTGGCATTTGTAAGAGTAATTTTTTGGACTAAAGGGGGGGATTGTGTTGGCACAGGGGAAAACCCAGGGTTCAACGCTCAACATTGCACCAACAAAACCCCGACTACCAGCCCTTTCGGAAACACCTGCGAAGCAGGCGAAGTCTCACCCGAGGTAGAAGCAAGGGTGTTACATGACGCAGGTGTCTGTAACCAGGCTGGGACACAGATCTGTGATAAAAACACTTCGCAAAATATTCTATTAACACTTAGAAGATGACATGCATTAGTTCCTTAACATCGCAGAGCATAACCAAAAGTAGATCTAGAACAGTAATAACAAGTAATGATACTCCCTGAACATGTAACCCTCAGCACTTAGCATTTTGAATCAGATCTAACATTCATCTATCCTTTAACACAAACAATGTACTTAAGCAATAAACTATATACTCATTACACATCATACTTAAAGCACTAAGCATATAACATAATTAATCATAGCACAAAGCAAACCACAAGACACCAGATATATGTGGTTCACCCCAGTGTGGGGCTACATCCACCAATCGCTTCCCCTCTTTATTAGCCACCAAAATCTTACATTCAATCAGATCTGTGCACTAAGATACAGAGCCAAACTTTTCACTTAGACAAGAGATCTATGCACTAAGCACTAGATCCTCCTTCACTACACCAGATCTGTGCACTAAGCACCTTCTACAGAATCACAGTTGGGCACAAAGCCTCGACCACATAAACTTCTGCGCACAGAGCTATTGTTTCACACATAACTACTTTTGCTACTACTTTTACAGTGCATTCTCCTTTATTTATACTTTACAAGACTTTTAAAATAAGTCCTAATCATGGGGGGAAACCCATGGGCCGACATCCTCAAAAACCCATTACAAAATCCCTAGAGGAACCCTTACTGGGTTCACATAGCCCCAAAATAAGTGAGATCCACGATCTTAGCTCCGCCTGGGCGCTCCTTCTTCGACCAATGTGTCAAAGTCCAAAAGTGGGCCAAAACTTACCAAAGTTCCTCAAAAGTTGGTCGAGGGCCAACAGGCCCCCAACACTCACCTGTGACTCATCTCGAGTCATTAAGGTCCGGACAGTGCTGCTTCAAACGTCTCGAGCTTAACTTGAGCTGCCTCGACTTGATGCTTCTTTTGAGCCTCCTTCTCAACGAGCTCCTGGACCGTCTACTCTGTAACAGGCCCTTCCAGGCGTTATTCTGCTGCTGCAACCACTTGATCCAATTGCGAGCCATGTCCATCGATCTCTTCGAACACCTTCCAAGCTTCATCCTTCACAGGTTGTAGCTTCTATATTACTTCCATTACCTTATCCTGGAGGGAAATTATCTGTTTTTGTATTGCACGTTGCTCTTGGGATCTCTTCATTCTTTCCACTGTGGTGAGCAGCTTCATCTGCACCTGTAACGAAACTACTTGTTGTTGCGCCTCCTGTAACTGCACTTCTATCTTCTTTAGCTTTGGATCCTCAGTGAGGCGTTCATATGTTTGGGCGCTCCTGTCACTTAACTGCTTACATTTCGAGGCGAGGGCTCTTATTCTTACTACTGTGTTCTTAGCGGTGTCCTCCCTCTGGTCATGCACCTCCTGCGGGGTGCTCAGTACTGTTTGGGCCTCCAATTCTATTATCCTAGCCTAAAGCTACTGGAGGGTCTCAGCGAGCTTCACTACTTGAGCTTCGACCGACTCTTGCTCCTTATGTGCTAAGCCTAGCATAGAGTGACATGCTTTACTTACTGCTTCTTTGACCATGGCCCGCTCTATGAGCAACTGCTCCTTTTCCCTCTGTAGCTGGGCTTTTTACTCCTAAAACTTCGCCTGAAGCTCTGCTTTGTCGCTTTCATGGGAAACTACACTGTCCTACACTGATCATAATTTCACTAGGAATTTGTCCTTCTCCTTTCTCAAGGCTTCCTGAGCTCTATGAAATCAAGCTTCTGTTGCATCTGCCAACCTTCTTAATTAGGCTAGTTCATCCCCCAATTCTGCAGTCTGTGATGAGGAAGGTGCAGGTGATGCAGTAGGTACTGCGCAGACCAAGTGAACAGCTTGTTGCACTTCCTTCAATTCTCTCTCAATTCTTCCGTATAACTCCTCCTTCTTCTCTCCATATCTCTACAACATGTCCTCAGAGGCATCCTCCATAGCTCCGTGGACCAGACTGATGTCATCATCTGTGAGGGTGGCTTCCAATTGAGGCTTATTAGTGCACGTCTTCTTCCTTGCTAAGGGTTTCTTTGGAGAAACCTTCCTCTTATGCGGTGTCATTGTCCCAACAGGGGGATCCTCAGGTGGAGGGGTGGTGGCTTTCTCTTCTTCTCCTTCATATCCTCCTCCCTGTCTTTATGCTTCGTCTTCTCCTCATCTTGGCGAGCCAGGCCTGTTATCTTCAGAAGTGTTGTCCTCTTCATCACTCTCTATGTCTTGGACTTCCTCCTGCTTTTTCTTCTTCTTTGTCCCACTGGATTGTCTAACATGTTCGACTTGCGTAACTATGGGGCTTCCTATGGTGTTAGTGTCTAATAGCTCTACATCGGTGACAGGTACCAGAAATTCCTCTGGCCATTTCTTTGTAATCTGCTCCATATCTTCATCTATCAGCTTGTAGTATGACTGCAATTCTTCCTGTTTCTCATCTCTTCGCGTGGTGATGTAGATGAAGTGAGGATCAACGCGGAACTTCGCTATGGGTCGGTACTGATGCAGGGTGCGTGGTGTCATACACATGAATGATTCGATGGTGACCTTTAACTGCTGATTGTATGCATGAAACATGGCATTGGACTACCATTTCTTCGTCATGTCGTTGGTATACCACAGGGTTGAAAACCGAGTGACCAACGGCTCTGTAGGTTCAATCTCTGGGAAGGTGGATCCTTCAGTCATTTTTCAATGACAAATGTGATCAAAATGATCAGCCAACTGTAATGGAATTCATATCCCAAGTCCTGGGCTTCACGACAATCCTTCTCTAAATCGTTGACGAGGTAGTTCGCCCAGTTCATCTGCATGCCCTCCACACACTTTCCTGCAAGCTCCACCACGAACCCGGTGACCTGTGTGGGGCGGTTCTTCCTCACGAGATTTCTAGCTAGGAGTTGAAAATCAAGGCGCACAGGGCCATCCTGTATAGAGGCTACCTTGTAACCTCGTTTTCCCTTTTCTACTTCTCCATAAGCTTATTTGATGTGTTGTGCCAAAGATCGGTCTACAACCTTCCCTGGATAAAACTGTTGAGGGTCGGGACCCTTCACGCTTAAGCCTGTGATCCGGTGGATCAGCGTCGGATACACAGTGATCCTCTTATCAATCCATAAGTATCCGCCATGATAGCATGACAGAAGGAGTTTAACGCAAGCATTAACCTCCTGGTGGCGGCCAAAATGCGGGATCTTCATCACGTTCAACACAGTGGACTGCGCCAACTCCTTAATCCATGGCTGTGAGACAAGGTGAGGTTTCTTTTCAGTTGTCTTCGTGAGATAGCGGTGGGGCGCTAACATGGCGTAGTTCTTCTGGTCTTCTAAGTTGAAGTCGTTGTTCTTCAACAACGGGATCTATCCTAACTGACTCTTGACTATGCGAATTCCTTTCATAATGTACGCAGTGAACACAAAGTACTTAAAATATCGGGGGATCTTGTCGTGGTTAACAAAGCCAACCAAAGGTGGAATATATTAAGGTAGGATTGATGGGATTTGCTTCGCGTTAGCCAGATCACCGCAGTGCTTACTTCGTTGTTCAGTTACGGGGTTGACACAGTCGGGATGACGTCCGGTCGAAGGGGAAGCCTGCAGTCCCCTAGTCGACGACGCCTGAATACCTTTAGATATCAGTTTGTTAGCCATTATCTTCTTAAGAACTTCCTCGATAGACTTCTCCAACTCACTAGGTTCGCCCAACATTGTATCTTTTAACAGACAGGCGGGGTAGACAAATAGACAGACGGGGTAGACAAATGGATAGGTGGGGTCTATATTCAGATAGCACAACTCGACACTTGGAAAATTATCTTCTTAGCTCAGTCAATCACGGGTAGCAAAAAGTTCTCCCAACGCAACGACCGACGAGTTAAATAAGAGGGGTATCATGACAGATCTTCCAACGGCCAGGAAATTCTTCCATCAATGTAAATCTATCCATTATGGCGCGGTCTTAACGTCCAAAAGCGGTCCATAAGCTCATAAATGTGTTTTCTAACCATTCTGGAGCATCATTCTAATGGTTGGGGTGCCTCCAATGGTCATCTAACTTTGCCAGGGCGAAGTCCAATCCTGCGCGGACCTATTGTTCCAGCGAGGTTCAAATATTGCAAGCATGCCTCCTGCGAGGTTCCAATCTGCGAAGTCTTCTATCTGGTTTCTATAACTTCTTGTAGATTTTCCAACTTAGCCTTCTTTTTATTGAGATTCCTTTCCTTCTTTCCTGTTATCTGGGTATCTCTAACCATTTATGGAATCCTCTTTCCATTTTTATTCTTATCTTCCCCTAGCGTAGTGGCTTCGCACCACTGAGGTACCTTCAAATATTCTGCAACTAATATCCCTTTTCTTAACATTTCCTGAGTGGACATACTTCTTTCTTGAATAAATAAGTTCTTCAAGCCTTCTTGCATTCTTTCAACCTTGATAGCTAATTCTCTTGCTTTATGTCCCTCCTGTGTTGTTACTTTGTTCTATTGCTTCGACTTATCCTCTCGTTCTTCTATTAGTCGGTCTATTTTTCTAGCTATGAAATCCCTTAATTCTTGTTTTTTCTTTTCTGTAGCTTCTTCCTCCGCTTTCCTTCTGATCTGATCCTTCTCAATCCAAGTCTTACCTAGCAATAGTGGGAAAGGGGCGTTGTTCCCAACAAACCAAATGACTTCAAATTCTTCTTTAGTCAACGTTCCATGAACAATAATAGGTACATTAGGTACTCTTCCACATAAAGTTATCATATTACCCTTAAACAAGCCTATCCTTCCCAACGAAAGTACCACAATAGGCTTTCCCAAGATTCCCCAAGTTTCGTTTTTCATCATATTCACTTGTGTTTCTTCATCCAAGACACAGTCTATGTCGAAGTCTTATATTCTTGCACTTATGCGTTGTTTTTCTTTCAGGATTTTTGGTAAACTACTCGATCTTTATGAACATCCATCGTTTATTTCAACTATAATAACATAGTCTGAACTTCCTCTGACCCTTTTTCTTTAGGACTTTCTAACGTGCCCTTAGTCTCTTGACTTTCTTCATAGTTTTCTTGTCACATGTTCATCCCTTCAACTTTATCAATAATCCTTGGACAATCCTCAACCTCATGACCAACAATCTTACAACAAAGAAAAATAGGGCCTACCTCGGGACATTCCTTAGAAAGATGTCCCGAACTTCTACAGTTATAACACAAAGTCAATCCTCTTTTTCTTTTAAATGTTCCCCAACCTTTTATGTATTGCGCACTTCCCCTAGGATCATAGTGCTGGACCTGCAATATGAAAAAAAAAAATCTAGGTTCCTGCATCCACTTCTTAGTCCAAAAACTCTTTCTATGCATTAGAATAACCTATATTTCTTCATTTCCATTAAATTTACTCAAATCAACTCTTTCTTTCAATTGTTCCCTAACCTTCAGACTAGGACATAATCTATTAAACATACTTAAATTCATGCTTTCGAAATAAAAAATTTCACTTATCTTTCTCTTACCAAAGCACAAAGCTTGCTTCTTTTAGGATATTACCTCTTTTCTTCAGATCAACTTACTTTCTTGGCACAAAGTTTCACAAAGTCAAGTAGAGTACTGCACATTTCAGCAACAGATCTACGCATAGAGCTTCTCTTTTTCTTTACTTTAGTTCCCAACAATCACAGTTTCATGTCCAAGCAACGGAACCATTTGTTGGCACAGAGGCAGACCCAGGGTTCAACGCTCAACAACGCACCAACAAAACCCCGACTACTGGCCCTTTCGGAAACACCTGCGAAGCAGGCGAAGTCTCACTCGAGGTAGAAGCAGGGGGGGTTATAGGACGTAGGTGTCTGTAACCAGGCTGGGACACAGATCTGTGATAAAAACACTTCGCAGAATATTCTATTAACACTTAGAAGATGACATGCATTAGTTCCTTAACATCGTAGAGCATAACCAAAAGTAGATCTAGCACAGTAATAACAAGTAATGATACTCCCTGAACACTTAACCTTTAGCACTTAACATTTTGAATCAGATCTAACATTCATCTATCCTTTAACACAAACAAATTACTTAAGCAATAAACTATCTACTCATTACACATCATACTTAAAGCACTAAGCATATAATAAAATTAATCATAGCATAAAGCAAACCACAAGACACCAGATATATGTGGCTCACCCCAGTGTGGGGCTATGTCCACCAAGCGCTTCACCTCTTTATTAGCCACCAAAATCTTACATTTAGTCAGATTTGTGCACTAAGCTATAGAGCCTAACTTCACACTTAGAAAGGAGATCTACGCACTAAGCATTAGATCCTCCTTCTCTACACCAAATCTGTTCACTAAGCACCTTCTACAGAATCACAGTCAGGCACAAAGCCTCGACCACATACACTTCTGCGCACAGAGCTACCGTTTCACATAGAACTACTTTTGCTACTACTTTTACAATGCATTCTCTTTTATTTATACTTTATAATACTTTTACAATAAGGCCTAAGCATGGGGGGAAACCCATGGGCCGACATCCTCAAAAACCCATTACAAAAACCCTAGAGGACCCTTACTGGGTCCACATAGCCCACAAAATAAGTGAGATCCACGATCTCAGCTCCGCCTGGGTGCTCCTTCTTCGACCAATGTGTCAAAGTCCAAAAGTGAGCCAAAACTGACCAAAGTTCCTCAAAACTTGGTCGAGGGCCAACAAATTGTTAGGCTAATAATCATAAAGTTTGTTTAAATAGGCATTTTCCTAGAATAAGAATAAATAAAGTTGTTCTAGAAGATAGTTATTTCGTAGGAGATAGATTGTCCTTAAATCATATCCTAGTCATAGTGATTATCCTTGCATAGTTGGTCAATGAGACATGACATGTTGAAATAAGGCTTCAAAGGTTATATATATACTATTCCTCTCACATATTATGTAATTTTATTAACCCTATTAATAAAATTGTGTGTCTAAATACACATAGTGAAATTAACACTTTTTATTCTTATGCCCTTTAGATCTATATAAATGAGTCGTGATGATCTCATACTAGGGTTCAAAAGTAGTTCGTTTTATGTATGGATCAATAACACTAGATCTAGACCTTAGAATTGGAATTAGACTTAAAGCAAATTCCTCAAATATATAATTTTTCAATATTTTAGAGTTGTAACTAAAAATTTGTAGTCAGTGGACTTCCAACTTCTAAGCAAACACTACATCAAAGACAAAAATATAAATTGCACTTGACAAAGTTATCATTCTTTACAAGGATCTTTAATATAAATATGACATGTTCCTCTAAACAATATGCTTCAATAGATTTCCAAAGGTACACTATATGTCATTAATTTAATAAAAAATAAAGGCATCCTTATCTATGTAAGCTAGACTTTTAAACTAATTAAAACATATGATAGAAATAACTAAAATCCCAACTACCATTATGATGCAGGAGCATCGTCAGCAAACACGCGTGGCAGGACAACTCAGTGCCTTTGAATCATTTTGGAATCTTAAACGTTGGTGTTTCTTGCAAATATTCTGGGAGCTAATTGAAAAATTGAAGAAGATTAAATGCTTGGGAGCTGAGTGATCATGAATGATCTAGGAGTTTCAATCCTAGTCTTGAATGTAACGGAAATTGAGTAGCAGTTAGTTTTCTAG